>JAHWFP010095106.1:0-14503 GCA_023313725.1 Lithobius niger | reverse complement strand
TTAAATAAGGTTTAACTACTTCAAGTTTGGCTTCTACATTGAACACAACGTTACAATCTGCTCCATCATCGCCACCATTTCTTTTAACGATGGAGATGATGGAAACAAGCTTCAATGAACTTCCAATTCTTCAATCAACACTCAATCACAACTAATGGAAATGAAACTTCAATCAACCCAATCTTCGAGACCTTCAATCAACTTTTCTTCATATCATTGAATGGAACAATAATCAACTTTCCAATCTTATGCTTCAACAACTTGAATCAACCATCTGCACCCCAATCATCTTCGTGAGCACAAGACATGAACATGGAACATCAATCAACTCCCCATATCATCTCCTCACCTTCAGGTGATCAGCTCCGAAGACAGCCTGAAAACAACCACATCTTTAAAGTTACCACTCAATCAGGTATCTACCTCATCTTTAACTAAACAGTCCACGACTCTGGGGGAACCAGCTCGCAATCCTAGAGCATCCGTAATGGTGGCATCCTCCACCTGAATTAACGAGGTCAACATGTATGCAAAATTAACACAGATAATGTATGTTTCCGAAGGGCAACTAGAAACAGTATTTTGCCGGGCCTCCTGCCTGACCGGCTGATAATTGTTTCTATTGCCTGGAGGAAACATACATTACCTGTACCCGCCTTACCACCCCTTTTGTGTCACCACCATGACTGATTAAGAAGGAAAAAGATAACAGCCATTGTAGCTGGCCCATTTTATAAGGGAGGAGTGCGTCGCACATGCGCACTGGGTGGATCTAAAGCGTCAAGAAACCTCCAGGAGAAAAGGCATCCCTCAGGAAGGAATGCAAAAATAACACAGGTAATGTATATTTCCTCCAGGCAATAGAAACAATTTTCAGCCGGCCAGTCAGGAGGGCCGGCAAAATACAGGGTTCATAGTTTCTGGAAAGTCGGGGAAAGTCACGGAAATAAAACGAGTCAGGGAAAGTCATGGAAATTAGGAATATTTCACGCAAAGTCAGGAAAATTAAAAATTAATTGCGTGTGGAATAAGTACTTAAGTTAATACAACAAACTTGACAAGCTCTACACAGCTCTAATGCACAGGTGTGTAAAGCAAGAAAAACTTGATAAAGCACCAACAGTTGCCAAATTGCTTGCTATTGATCTCAATCAGGTTGATAATTTGTTGTGTCGAAGTGGCATTGACATTGGGTACGCAGCTAAGAAATACCTACGAAAAGTAAAAGCAAATTAGCTTACCAAATCAGAATTTCTTCTACAGTGCAGAAGAATGCTTGTAGCAATGATTGCTAAATTGAAGGAAAAGAAGTCCTCTGAAGTACAGCCTAACACGTGGGCTTGCAGCTTTCGACCCAACTGTTATGTTTAACACGCCCAAACTTGGGAAGACCCATGCAAATATTTTGCTTATAATAATGTATTCAGCTAACCGCATTGACGATAACATTGCAGAAAAGGCCTAAGCTCAGTACTCATCTGTTAAAAGACAAGTTTCAGGATTTTTTCTTGAAAATGAAAAGTGGTGAGGTGGACTGGATGTATTCTTTGCTAGCATTGGGAGTTGTGATGACAAAGTATGCTGAACTATGACATGTTCTGAAATTGTGTGGAGATTGCTTCGGTGGAGAGTGGATTCTCGATAAACAAATCCATCCTGGTTGAGAACTTAATGGCAGAAACTGTTGTGAATCAACGTTGTCTGTGACGCAATAGCAGAAGCTGGTGGTATCTAATCCATCAACATAGATAGAAAATTGCTGGTGAGTGTGCAGTCTTCACTCGATTGACGGGGAGCATGTCAATGAACTGAAACACAAGGTGAATAAAAAAGCCAAAGCTGTATCAGCAAAGAAACAAATAGATAACCAGATTAAGTCCCTTGAAGACGACTGAAAGCGTTCAAGAAAAAATGCCCAATTGGAGGAAGAAGCACTTGAAAATGAGCTTGTCAAGCTTAAGAAACTGCAAAAAACACTTTGTGTTAATTTGAAGTTCTGGGGTGTTGTAAAATATATTAAATATATAACTTTTTGGCAGCTTTTATTTCCACATGTTAAAGAACCATTAAATTTTCGCAAAAAGTGTTGCCATGTTTTTTTTTTTTTAATTATCTTCGGTTGATTTTGTGTTTAGTCAGATAAATTCGACAATGTCGGGCGGGGAAAGTCAGGGAAATTAAGGTAAAGTTATAACCGTGAAGCCTGAAATACTGTTTTTAAGATATCTTGATTCAGCCACTGTATTCGCCAGTTACCGGTATTTCACATAACTAGGAGTAACAAAGTTTGACTATTTTGTGCGACAGTGCGAGTTGTGTGGGGGGATTGGGTTTTGAGTTATGGTTGAGTTTTACACAAATTTTTATAAACAAATAGGATACCTTAGTTTTTGTTAGTTTTTCGGCAGTGTTTTAGGTGGCTATACGTTAAGGCTGTACCGGTGCATCAGTATTTACTGATGAATTGATCACATATCATGGACAAAATTTCTCTGTACTGTTTACATACTGTACTAACTTCTACAATTCCTATAAATTTATGTGCCAGTTAGTGATAGTTTTATGATTAGTTAGTAAAATAAATTAATAATTCCATAAATAAATAGTTATTTTTAATTGCCGACGAAAGTATAAATTACCTGTTTTTATTAGCGTTTCTTCTTTTGAGCTAGAATTATTCTCTCTAGAAGTTTTGGAGCTTGTTTCCCAGCCGGACATGTACCTTCAGCGCATGCACAGGTTTGGACCGTTTATATAACACGGCGCAGCCGACCGCTCAGCATCATTTTTCCTAGGGCGTTCACTCGTGACCGTCTTCAGCTTTCCTTCTACCATTCCGGTTCCTCGGTCCTAGGACCGATCCGGCCACTAACAACGTTCCTGCGTTCCTTCTATAGGAACCCGGTCGTCAGCATCGATTCTACACGATGGACAGTGTGGCAGCTGTTCCTCCTTCCCTAGGACCCGGACAACGACGGACGGGCAATACAGTTCCGCACGCCC
This sequence comes from Lithobius niger, assembly GCA_023313725.1. NCBI lineage: Eukaryota > Metazoa > Arthropoda > Chilopoda > Lithobiomorpha > Lithobiidae > Lithobius > Lithobius niger. The sequence continues at coordinate 11,500 of JAHWFP010095106.1, read as the reverse complement.
GGCTCACTTGGTCATCCCAAAGGATGGACCGCTCATCCGTCACCCGTTCCCAGCCAGTGCGGCAACCACTTCAACCACTGTCTCCTACGTTCCCGGCTCTTGTAGCCGCTTTTCCCAGTGAATCCTCGAGGTTCATTCCAGCGCAGACGTTCCGCCCCCGGACGTGTTCCTCGCATCTCTCAAGCTGCACCTCGACGACACGAGTCCCATCCTCGTGCTCCATCCTTGCCTTCACCAGTCCTCCCAGAACCCCTTGGTTCCATTGGCGGCCTTTCACCAAGACTATTGGAATGGTGCGACGCACATCTGCTGGTACCGTTCCCCACGTTCCGGCGTTCCTTTTACGATTCCTCTGCGCCACCAGTTCCATGCCGCCCTCTTACACATTTTCCAGAAACAGATGCCGGACCTGCATCTTCAAATGTGACCCTGACCTGTACTGAAGAACTCCCCTTCATGAACTATGACGTCCGCTACACGTTCGTAGGCCGTTCCTCACCAGACTTCTTATCACTGTCTCCACGTTCACCCCGCCTTCTGCGTTCCTACAAAATAACGCTCTCCGGCATCTCACCTATTGTTCCGACCGCTTCAGGACCTGGACCGTCCACAACTACGCCATTCCGGAATTCCCACTCCGGCCTCTCTGGAGTTATCATGCAACGTAACCCCAGCTCATCGCTGCAGTATCTCCTGCACGACCGACTTAACTCCCCAAGATACAATCAACTTTAGTCAGCCGTTCGCTGGTACCGCCAACTTCTGTCCTTGTCTTTTCGCGGATGCGCAATTAGATCCGCAACAAAAAAAAAAAAAACAGAAAAAATAAAGAAGATGCCATAAAAAAGATGACGGACATAGTCCTATACGTACTACATATCATACGTTTTGGACCCGTTCTTCACCTGGTTCAGTCCTGAGCTACGGAACGCTTCGTCAACAATTTCACCGTTACGGTCTTTAGCTCCACACGAGAAAGCGTTCCGCCATTTCGACAACACCAGCCGCAACAACAAACGATTCCTCGTCCCTCCAGGAGGTCCCATCACTCTAAACTAACATTGGTTCTCGTTTCCCGACGTTCACACCGTCAGAACAGCGCTCCATCTTTCCATCCAGGCACTGGACCTACTTACTCTCTAGTACCTTTTCTACCATGGCTTCACTCGGGTCCACACCTTCCTACCACCCACGTTCCGGCTCCTCGCAAGGAACGGACTTCGGATGGGGAAAAACGCACGACGCCGCTTTTCCCGTTTGAAGGTTTCTACAAGCAACCACTAGTTTCCAAAGGTCACGGTCTCCTGCATCTTCACAACTAATTTCCGCTCAAACGGAACCCATGACCCATTAGTATCACCAGACCAACACGGACCGTGTCCATTCGTTCTTTGATTCCTTCCATTGGCTGCCTGCCAACCACAGTCCGCCGGTTTGAGTCTATTAACCCTTTAACAACCACTTTTTTTCACAATCCTACCGTTACATTTTTTTTTTTAACTCCCATATGTAACTTTGTCAGTCGTGGGATTCGAACCGGTATTCACTTGGTTTGGAGACGACGACGCTAACCACTGGGCTGTGCTTGCCCGCTATGCTCGGGGTCCCCGGGGACCCCTCACATAGCTTGGGCGCACATTTGGACTCACCGACTACGCCGTATTGGCTATCCGGTTGGCAAAGGGTTAACTGCCGCCTGCCCTCTGGTTCCAGAGCAACAAGACTGCCTTCGTTTTCCATCATGCCCCGTTCCTGCTTGCACAAGACGACATGGCTCCGTTCCTGCCTTGACAGGAGGTCGTCCGCAGGATCGTCGATTCCCCCTTCGCTTGCGCCGCTTTGCACAAATCTGCCACCAGAGGCCTCTCTTGTCCCTTTTGATTCAAATCTTTCGTGCGTAACGGTCCTGTCAGTTCCGAGTTCATCATGTCGGATAAATCTTCCTCCGAGGAACCGGTCCCTCCAGAAGTATTTGCTGAGGCAAACGTCCCTTCATCAGAAACCTGTTCTTGTCTAGGGTACTCTGGTCCCGCTCCATCATCCCATTATGATCCACATCCATGTGTCAAAAACATTGTTTATGCAACGGATTTAACAAGAAGTGTCGCTTATGCCTCCTTATCTCTCCCAGCCAATGGACCGAAATTCGCCGGCGCCAACTGGAATCGAGGAAGCGTTCTGCCCAGGCAGCCCGTCAGCGTCAGGAACAACGGGCCCTTAAACACATTTCATCATCCGTTTCCACCAAAGGCATTCACTAAAAAGATGCCCACCAAACGTTCAGCTCCAGCGACGGTCCCGCCTTTGCATCCTACAAAGATGTCCAGGCTCACAGACACGGACAAAGTGCCTGCGATTCCGGGGTCATCCGAAACACGCTCGAAAGTGCGCATTAAATCCGCTCGCTCTCCCTTGGCTCCACCCAAGGCTCCCTTTTTTCGTGTTAGACCTTCAATCGTGACATCAACTCGCACGTCCCCATCATCAACTGCCACCACGCCTCCGGATCCTGCATCGTTCCCGCCAGCCGCTTTTCAGACCTTCTCACCGTCCGACACTCCCTCTCTCACTAAACCGGTACCATTCCCGTCGGCTTCAACACTCCGATCCTCTCTACTGAGAGGTCTACATCTATATGCGAAAGAGCTTGAGAACTTTTGACTTCAACATGAAATTTTTATTAACCTATATCAACGGATTCGTTCAAGAACTGGAATCACTTTGTGCAGCCCATTCCGAACTTCCTTCGTTACGCGCAGCTGCTGCTGCATCTGCAAATTTACAATCGGATAATGCGTTCTTACACGCCTTTAATGAGGCATTTTCCGACGAACTAGAGGCCCTACAACGCCGCTATGACTCCCAACACATCAACTATGCCTTACTCCGTGCACGGAACGCCTTCTTGCCACCCATTCCTTCTTCCCCACCGTGGAGGGCGTACTATTGCGCTCGGTCCAGGACCAGGCGTGCTCGAACGACACCTACGACAACTGCAGTACGCTCACCGGTTCCTCCGCAACTTCCCAAACACATCACCATCTCCGTCCATCTCAAGTCTCCTCAGAGAAGCTCCGTCACCACTACCATCCCCATTCCGGGATCCGTCCGTTACAGCGGTACCATACCATTCCCCGGACGACGATCCTCCCTTAACGGAATCTTCTTCCCCTGTAGCTCTTTGGAACGCAGCCATGTCATCCAGCCAATTCCATAAGATTTCATCTTATTCCGTCTGGCAGTGCGACAATGCTCCACGATTCTCACCGGTGTTTCATGGCTGATCTGAACATTCGGCCTCCTCCAACACCATAATGCCCTGTTCTCCTTGTCGCCGGCAGGCCAATGGACTAGCTCTGGGATTACGCATCCTACAGTAATACCTATAACCACGATCCACACCAATCGAATCCTTCGTTTCCCTTCGGTGAAGTTCTAGAATCTGTCATCCCATTCCGGACGTATTAAAACTCGTTCTTCGCCTAGTAGGCCGAAATACCCTCCGCGCCGCCTACTTCATCAGAAATTTTCTACAAATTTTTTCGACTTGCTGCCTTCTTCAACCGTCGCTACTCGCCAACGTTCCTCCCTGTTCCTGCAATGCTAAGACGACTTTTGCGTTTCCTTGACGGATGAGTCACACTACTCTACCCGGACGAGGACCAACATCACCATCCCTGACTTGCGGTTCCTATACTCAAACTATTCATACCCCATTACAACCACTATCTGTTATTCGCGTTTCCCCACCGCAATGCCCTAACCACACTGAGGAGCCTACCCATTTCCGTTCACACGCACGGATCGGTCCGCTGTTCGTAAGGTTCCGTACACAGTGTAATTGGTTGGAGTTTTCAGGAGTAACTTCACCAAAGACTTGCTGGTGGGGCGCCGACTTGTACATGAGGGGAACCTGAGCAAACCTATCTCGCCTACTGGTGACGAAGTCCGCTAATAAAAACAGGTAATGTATAATTTTGTCGGCAATGTCGTTATTGCCTAACCGAAAATATACATTACCTGTAGTCCCACCTAAGCCTCCCCTCAATCGATAGGTTCTGGGTGTGGAGAAATAATGCCGAGCGGTCGGCTGCGCCGTGTTATATAGTTGGTCCAAACCTGCGCATGCGCAGAAGGTACAAGTCCGGCTGGGAAACAAGCTCCAAAACTTCTATGGAATAATTCTAGCTCAAAAGGAGAAACACTTATAAAAACAGTTAATGTATATTATTGGTTAGGCAATAAAAACTAAAATTAAGCAGGTGCAGGCCCTGCTATTTTAGTCTTTTTTAAATTAACCATATTTTGGTGGTAAAAGCAATATTTTTATGGGTATCAGTATCGGTACCTAGTAACGCCGGAGCCAGTATCAGTACCGGATGGAAAAAAGTGGAGCCGATACAGCCTTACTACACGGTAATATACAGGGTGAGTCAGAAGTCCGTATCAGGGACCAGCATTTTGTAGCAATGCACATTCCTTCAACATAAGTTGGTAGACTTGCAAAGTGTGTCATGGGCTATTTGACCATGCGTGATTGAATGACCTTGACATGTCCCATCAAGGTCATCTCGCTGCTAACTTCTAAACCATGCGTCCTAGAATTCGGTATAAATTAGAAAGGTGTAGAGAACCACAAGTCAATGCCAAAGCAAAAAAAAAAAACAGAATGAAATTCAGAGCAAAAGTAAAACAGTTACAGTCAGTTAAAGCTGGTACTGCAGTACACCGGGGTGGGCCGGCAAGTATCCCATCCAGAGATTGGAACACTGAGTGCTGTGTTTATTTTAGTTATTACTAGTTTCGCCAGGCGAGACGAAATATCACCAGGCAATGTGGCTGGGATGGACTGAATAGGTTAGTAATGCATTGCATCGACGTTAAGGGCTCAACTCTGAGGTTTAATCCAGACATGTGCAGTAGTGCCTAAAAGGGAAAGGCTGTCTTCTTCCCCCACTAGAGGTGTAAACGTTCGGATTAACTGCCATCACACACGATTAGTTTTCATGTTTCACGTGAAATTTCCCTGCACTGCCTTTTCTACATTCATTTCTTGCCTTAAGCCTGCCTACCCCGGTGTATTGCAGTGCAGTTTATACCACTATCTTTGACTGACTAAATATATAGGTCTACTTTAAATTTTTGTGCAGCAAATTAATCGCAGCATCTCAGTTTCTGAAATATTTTGCAGAAATCTAAAAAATAATTGCTCTGGATTTAAACAACTTTTGGATAAAACACAGGTATCAGTCAACGTTATGTCTGATGTGACAATGCTTCCTCTGTCCATCTCATGGTTGTCACAAATAAGTCATTCCAATACCGATTGAAGGCCAAACATCGGTTTATTACTGTAGTCAGTGCACCCAGCGGTGCGTGCTCTCTGTGTCCCTACATCCTACCAACTGCAACAATTCAAGCGTTGGTTCTCGGCTCACAAGGTGAACGGCCCTCACAATGTTACATGCTTCTGTGTCGTCTTCTCAAACTGGCCGTGGGAGACGCGTATACTATGCACATGGTGTGAATCAATCTAGCGAGAAGAATCCTTTATCGCATCATTAACGTGCAGGAAATACAAAAGTAAAAAATATAGATGCTTAGAACACAGAAACAAAATAGCATGGACATTTAGGCAGAAACGTGCACTAGAAAAACGGATGGACTAAAACTGCATCAGTAATTCGACTTATTTGGTACCTAAATACTGGAGGAGGATATAAATGTGCGATTGTTGTATGCAGTTGGTAAGGCAGACTTACCAACAGTACACTACTAACAATTCTGAATGTGTGGTGCACTGGAAAGTATATATAATATATTACACATTATATAAAATCGTCTCCCAATTTTTGCTACTACAATATGGCAAATGAGCGATCGTGTAAGAAGCGACCAGTTAGAAGTTTTAATCTCACGCTATTATTTATGTGACAAAAAAATCCCTAAAAATTTCGTTGCTGTGGTGTATTGGATAGCACCTTTATTGAGTTATCTCAAGTGGCCTTAGCCACTAATGTTGTATCCTTGCTTACTTGCCACTAGGTGGCTACCTTTGCATGTATGTATGATGCACTCTGGGATCAGAGTGCATGCTGGTACTGTAAGCTAAGTCTATAAAAGAGCCAGCCAGGGCCTTTTACCTGGCTGCCAGTCATTCACTAAAGAGGTCTCCTAGCTGTCAATCATTCGGAGGGATTTCCTCTGGTCATGGGTCACCACGACAAGAACCCATTAACTTGTGTAGTATGCAACAATGGCGACGAGGATTAGGAAATATCTAGGGAAAGAAAATTTGAATTAATACTTTTGCAAACCAACGTAAATTGCTGAAATACGGTATACCCAGGCGTGGGGCACTGTATAAGTATTAATTTATGAATTTAAACTTAAATTCCGTAGCTAGGGGGCTGCTAGTACCTGGAGTGTTGCAGTGTGGCAGGCTGCAATAGCCAGAGAAAGTGGCCCAGCGGTCTAAATTGTGCTTCTTCAAGACGTCTGGCCAACGCAGGAGAGGGACAAAGGACATCCTGGATACGGGTATTTGGTCAAATACTCCCGAGGTATTTTGTGAAAATTTTGTAAGACCCAAAATTGGGCAAAGATTAACGTTTGTGCGTGAATTCCAAGTGCACCATTGAAGACCTGTGGCATAGCACTGCAGGCCGGTGGGAATGTTGCACGCAGGCTAGGAGTGTTTAAAATTAAATTTGTTGTAATTTAATTTTTGATTGGGCAGTCGTTTTTGCTAAATGTCAGTCATTTGATTTAAGAATGTCAACTCAGGTTAAAATGCTGAATTTACAAGAATAAGTGTTGTAACTAATTGAAAAAGTGCAGTTGTTTGGCTAAAAGAGGTTTAAAAAGGCATATGATTTAAACAATTGGTATTGAGTAAGAGAAATACAAGTGTTTCTATAATCTTTAAGAGGTGTGATTTGCGACTGCATTCTCTGAGTAACCTAGCAGGTTACACAAAAACCTGTGAAATTGTTGAAATTTGTCATATGTAGGCCTAAGCTAGAGCAAGCTGTGCTAGAGTTTCAAAATTAAAGTTAAAAACTAACTTACTAAAGGGGATTAGTCCTGCAGTTAAATGCAGTTTAACTTAGTAGTTGTAGTTGTTCTGCTATCGCTTATGAGCGAAAATTTTGAAAAAGCAGAAAGATTTAGTTTCAGGAGTTCAGCCTTTACACCAGGTGTAGCTATAAGGTTATTTGGTGGACCTGAAACAAGGTCTAATTCAGAGTTGAATTCTGATTTAGAGTATAATTTAAATCAAACTATTGAATTTGAGCAGGGTATAAGTGAGGACAGTGAGGAAGTTAGCATAATGCCGACAAATCCGCCAGCAGCTGGGTCCCCCACCCCTACTCGAATTCATAAGAGGTTTGATGAATTCAAGCCAGAGTTGGAGTCTTGGTCAATTTACTATGAAAGGCTTACAAATCATTTTTTTGCCTTTGACATTCCAACAGACAAACAGGTTCCAATTTTTCTGGCCAGTGTAGGGTGCAAAACATATGGTCTTTTGCGAAATTTATGTGCACCTGATGCTGTGAATTCTAAAACCATGAGTGAGATTGATACTTTACTAAAGAGTAATATTGATCCAAAACCTTCAGTTATAGCTGAAAGGGTAAGCTATTTCAAGCGTGAGCAACGTTCTGGCGAGTCAGTTTCAGAGTACATTGCAGCTCTCAAACAGTTAACATTAAATTGTGATTATGGTGCATCACTGAAAGAAATGCTGAGAGATAGGTTTGTCTCGGGAATGCGGAATACTCGCGCCCAAGAAAAACTAATGGCAATGGACTATGATAAAGTCACGTTTGATGAAGCCTGCAAGGTTGCGCTCGCTCAGGAAAGAGCTGAATCTGATGTTAGTCATTTTAAAGCCTCATCCGTGCATAAAGTCTCTGGAAAGCATCCAAAGTTTAAGAGTAAAGCAAATTTAACGTGCTATTGCTGTGGATTATCCAATCATATACGCCCAGACTGTAAATGGAGGAAGTCTACTTGTTCCATTTGTCAGGAAGTAGGACATCTGCGACGTATGTGCAAGTCTGATAAAGCGGGCGTTAGCACTGCGGCGGCTGCTTCTTGTTCACCTAAACAGGTTCAGGGAAATATGAAGAGGAAGTCCCATAGTTTCAGAAAGAAAAAAGCACACCAAGTTTTAGTGGAGTCTGAAAATTCTGACTCTGATGCTACATTGCAGGAGCCTGACTCAGATGAGAGCTTAGTTTCTAATATCAATAGAATGACTATAGTTGACGTGCAGTCTAACAAATGGGCTGTGCAATGTGAACTGAATGGTCACAAATTAGCACTGGAAGTTGATAGTGGGTGTGATTTGACTGTTATTCCTAAAAGTTGGTATAAGAAATATTTTTCATCTGTTGAATTAAAACCTATTCCAATCTTATTAAAAGCTTGGGTAGGTGAGGTTATTCAGCCTCTAGGAGCAATTAAAGTAAATGTTAAACTTAATGGTCAAACTGAACTCCTGACTGCAATTGTGTCTTCAGGAGAACAGCCAGCTCTTCTGGGGAAAAGCTGGATATTAAAATCACACTCAGTCAATTTTTCCATTTAGAGTTCAAGGATCTTGAAGATGTTACTGAATCTGTCCAACATGTTACTGCTGAGGAAATCTTTGATAAGTTTCCAGACCTTTTTTGGATTAGCCAGTTCACCTGGAATTTTTCAAAAGAGAATAGAATATGTGCTGCGAAATGTTCCTCGATCCCAGCCATTTTCTGATGATATTTTGGTTAATGGGAAGGGAGGGGAGCATGACAAAGCATTATTTGAAGTATGCTCTGCCTTACAGGAAAATGGCGTTCGGGTTAAGAAAACCAAGTGCCAGTTTAATCAAGATAAGATTAAGTACTTAGGATTTGAAATTAGCAAAGATGGAATGACGAACCTTCCTGAAACGCTAGATGCAGTGAGGTTGGCCCCGGAACCACAAAATGCTCAAGAATTAAAGAGTTATTTAGGGTTTATGAACCAGTATAGTAGGTTTGTGCCTCATATGGCAACTCTGCTGGCTCCCTTAAATAAACTACTTTCACCTAAAGAACCATGGAACTGGACCTCTGTGTTCAGCTGCCGTGGCTAACGCAAAAAAGGCATTTTTGGAAAGTCAAGTCCTTACCCATTATGACCCCAAACTTCCACTTAAGCTAGTTGCAGACGCAAGTCCCGTGGGAATTGGGGCCTCTTTGATGCATGTCATGCCGGATGGTACTGATAGACCGATAGGATTTGTTTCACGAGCACTTTCAAAAGCTGAGCTTAATTATGCCCAGTTTGATCGTGAGGCCCTTTCTATTGTTTTTGGGGTGAAGCGTTTCCATCAGTTTCTCTACGGGCGTAGATTCACATTGCAAACCGACCAGAAAGCCTTGCTTTGGGTATTTGGAAAGAAGGTAGCAATTCCAGCTATGGCTGCCGCTCGCATTCAGCGATGGGCACTATATCTTAATGGCTATCATTTTGATTTGCAATATATCCCAGGCAAGGATAATTTAACTGCTGATTTTTTGTCTAGGATGCCGTTGCCCTGTGAACCGACGCCTGAGAAAGTTACAGGTTTTGCAGTAATGAGCATGAATGTTATTGACTCATTACCCATTCTGTCTGACCAGTTAGAGAAGTTTACCGTTACTGATAGAATTCTTGCAAAAGTCTATCGTTATACGCTTGAAGGCTGGCCTAACAGGGTTGATGATGAAGAATTAAAACCCTTTTTTGTGCGCCATCTAGAGCTGTCACTAGAGGGTAAAGCATTATTTTGGGGACATCGTTTAATAATACCTGAATTGATAATACCACACGTAATGGCCGAACTCCATCTGGGTCATTGCGGGATTGTTAGAATAAAAGCATTGGCTCCTTCTAGAGTATGGTGGCCAGGTATTGATAATGATTTAGAAAAATATATCAAATGCTGTAGTGCCTGTCAGTTAACTAAGGATGGAGTGACAGCAAAGAAAAAGCATGTATGGGAACGACCTGTTGCTGTATGGTCTAGAATCCATATTGATTTTTTTGGGCCTTGTTTTGGTAACAAAATGTTTTTTGTTGTGCTTGATGCACACTCGAAATCCCCGTTTGTTTTTGAAATGAACTCCACAACTAGCGTGAGTGTCATTAAGAAGTTGAAAGAATTATTTACTACTTATGGGCTGGTAAAAACCGTCGTGTCAGACAACGGACCGCAGTTTTGTAGTTCTGAATTCAAGGAATTTATGAAAGAGTGTGGCATTAGACACATACTAGGTGTACCTTACTTTCCCGAAAGTAATGGGCAGGCCGAGGCGCTAGTAAAAGCCGCTAAAATATCAATGAAGGCTAGCCTACAAGAAGGTTTAAGTGTTGCCGATGCATTAAATAATTTTTTGGAACAAGCGCACAACATTCCCAACAGCGTAACGTCAATCACTCCTGCTAAGTTATTCCTAGGGCGTAACACAAGATGCCGTTTGTCATTACTATTACCTAATGCAAACACACAAGAAAAGTACGAACAATATCAGCGTATGCAATTAAAGTCTACCGCTAAGCTACCGGACACTTGAGTTCACTGTTGACTCACCAGTATATGCGAGGGACTATCGAATTGGCGCTAAAACGAAGTGGGCAGAAGCAATTGTCGTCGAAAGGCTTGGTAATTTGCGCTATTTGGTTCGTGTGCGTGAAGAATTGTGGAAACGGCATAATAATCAGCTAAAAACACGCATTCTTTCACGTGACAGGAAAACTGGGAGGGAACTCTATGCGTTTCCGCCCATCCAACCAATCAGCGATCAGCAGAAGGTGGTCCGACCTTCGCGTCGAATTGAACAGCCAATCAGCGCTCGCCAGCAATTAAACATGGAGGCGTTTGAGTGGCGTGATAATTTTGCGTATTCACCACGAGATGGAAGCACCAACCAGAGCGGAATAGCAAACCCCGCTGCGAATACGAAACTGAAACCATCATCGAACGAGTGTTCGGAAATTTCAAATGACGCGATGCCAGTTCTTTCGCCGATTGATAATAAAGTGCGCCGCGCGAATAACGAGGTCTGCGGTGCTATGCCGAAGCTTGCAAGCGAGATTTCGCCGAATTCTCAGACTGTCCGGGAATTGGGGGGCATTTTAGCCGAACAAACTGTCCGTGAGGCTGAACAGCCTGTATTTCGTAAGTCGCTTCGAGCGATCCGAAAGCCACAGCGTTATAGTCCGAACTAACATCCGACAGACTTAGATCTGTTTTGCAATAATGGCAGCATTATTATTTTCGTTCATTTTTGCTTGGTTGATTTAATTTATTGCATGGATTTCTTGTTCTTGTTATAAATTATGCGTACATGTTTTCTGTATTGTTGGCACACTACCGAAACATTTTTTTTCTCGGGGGAGAGGTAAGTAGTGTGAAAGCGAAACCACACCATTAATGTTTTTACACAAAGTATTCATATTGTGCCCATAATAAGGTTGGGATTAA
>JAHWFP010095105.1:0-33839 GCA_023313725.1 Lithobius niger | reverse complement strand
GTGCAACAACACATCTATCAAGGCAGTGTCCAGCTTTTGGAAAATAGGGTAGCCTTTGCAGTGGAAGAAATCATTTTGCAAGCGTGCCGCAGTCTGAAAACATAAGGGCGGTATACAGTGATGAATGGAAGATAAGAATGAAGGATGACCAGTCTGTAATGTACATTGGGTGTGTGCAGGCAATAAATCCAGTGTACCTAAAGAGAGATGAGTGGATGCAAGAAATAATAATAAACGGAATAAATTGTTGACGTGAATGGATATTGGGTGGAAGGCCTGTGTGATGCTGTATTAGGAAAACACTACCTAGACTAAATCCGTCACCAGTGACACCAATGATGTATTGCGGAAACTGAGTTGGGGCAAAATGTGAATGTACCCTTAAATGTGCAGCAAATAGTCAAGTCTATAACATCTCGTTCCAAGTAGCAGAAGTGCAAGGTCCAAAATTCTTATAGTGAGGCTGAGGTAATAAAGATGGGTCTGATTATGAGCATGTATAAGCAACCAATTAAGAGTAGTGGAGGTATATCCAAGTGCCATAATACGGGATGATGATGTATTTATGGGAATGGGATAACTGCCATTTGTGTATTCAATTAACCTTTTAAAGGACAGCATGGGGCTTTAAAAATAAGGGCTGCTAACTTGTAGAAAAAAAATTGTTCACTTCTCACCCACGGTGTCATTTTTTTCCTTAATGAACTGGCTTTCGTATCCCATTTTGAGTTTTGCTAGAATTGGCTGGAGGTTTTCGATCTGATCAATAAAAAAAAACTTTTCATTTAAAATGATGGCGATACAGCAGGCGCATTTGGGTGCACCTGTCCTGAAAGGGGTAAACTGAAACGTAATGTAAATCCAGTAATCGGAGGTCCCAAAAAAATTCCACTACCATTGCTTCTGAACTGAACAAAAGGGTAAGAGTCAGGAATACTCGTGCAAATAATGGAGCCAACTGATTGTGATCCACCCAATTGTAAGAACCAAGCTACATGGGGAGGTCAGAATATGCATGGACCGTCATGAACTAATTAGGCACTCAAAAAATCTCATTGAAGCTACCAAGAGTAGAAGAGTTATTGCAAAATAGGGGATGCTGAAACTTTCACTGTGGTAGATGGAAGAAGAGCTTCTTTGCAAATGCAGTTGTGTGAACCAAGTTCAAAACTACCACTACGACCCTGTTTGGGATACTTAGATTTCTAAGAGTGCCGTACAGTGGAAGTTTTGCGCCCAAAGCATTTCACGAAGCCAGGATCTGAGAATTTGTGAAGGCCTACAAAGGTCGATTTCGTCGAAGGTCGTACGTCGATTTCCAAGATTATTTGCTAATAAATGAAGCAGGCACGAGAACTCAATCTGAACCTAAGACCTGTCGTAGAAAGACTGAGGGCATACGATTTCAAGTGCAAGAAGTTAAAATAGCAATTTAGTCCTGCGTGTAAGCAGCAAATTTTTCAAGAAAACTGCACTTTGTGAGGAACTTTTAGGAAGGGGTGCCCACCTGAAACCTGTTCAAAAACCAACATGGCCGCCATTTTACTTTTAAAATGGGCACCATACAATAAAAAAATACAAAATTATACTAATGTATGTAAGTTTGGTGTCAATTGCTAGATTTTCACGTCTATCGAATTCAAAAATACTGCTCTAAAAAGGCCTCACGCCAAGATATCCCAGATGGTGGCCAAAATGGTGGCAAAATTCAAGTGTTTTTCATAATTTTTAAATATACTTATAATAAGGTAGAGGCAGATTTGCATTAGTGCTCAAAAACGTGAGTTCGTTGACTATAGTAACTGGCAAAAACCAGGTCAAATCTGTAGTGCAGTGTATTCATAATTACGAGCTAAGCTGTGGCTGCTTCTCTTGCTGTAGCACTGTATTTTCTTCAATTCACCGTAAGTTACACCTTTAAAGTGATGCGGTAGAAGTTTTGATTAAGATAAATGGATGTATTTAGGCTTACGTATCATGTTGCTATGGATTTATGCATTTTTCAACGTAGATAATTAAAACGATGTATTGTAATAAGGAGCTAAGCTGCAGCAGTTTATCTACGTGGTAGTACTATGATTTTTGCGTCTATTTATCACGTTATATTTTTACACCGTAGCCAGTAGCCATTCTAATTAAGATAAATGGATATAATTAAACTTATATGAAAGATGGAGATGTATCTTTTCCAACAAACGTATTAAAATATATAAATATATTCATTAATCATAACTGCCACCGCATCATGTTAAAGATGTGAGAGACGAAATAGTATTAAAGTAAGCATGGAGCTACAGCATATATAAACACTTGTAGCTTATCTCCTAATTGTGATAAATCTTTTTATTACCTGTGTTGGAATAGAAATCTTTTTATTACGTGTGTTGGAATATACATTTTGCCACCTTTCGTACAATCCTAATTACATCCATTTATCATAATTAGAACTGATACCGCATCACTTTAAAGATGTAACCTGCGATGAATTGAAGAAGAAAGCCTGGAGCTACATCATATATAAACAGTTGTAGTTTATCTCCTAATTACGATAAACCGTTCTATTTACCTTTATTCAAATATATATATCTCCATCTTTCATCTAAGCCTAGTTACATCCACTTATCTCAATTAGAACGGCTACTGAAGCACTTTACAGATGTAATTTGTGGTAAATCGACGCAAAAAGCACACCACTACACAGTGTAGATAAACTGCCGTAGCTTAGCTCCTAATTACTACACATAGTTTTAATCACCCTTGTTCTAACATATACTTCTCCATCTTTCATCTAAGCATACTTACTTCTATTTAGCTTAATTAGAATGGCTATTGCAGCAGTTTAATGATGTAACTTGTGGTAAATAGACACAAAATGCACACCACTACAACGTAAATAAACTGCCGTAGCTTAGCTGTTAATTAAAATACATCATTCTAATTATCCGTGATGGAAAATACACATCGATACCTAATATCTAAGTCTAAATACATCCATATATCTTAATTAGAATTACTACCGTACGACTTTAAAGATGTAACGTACGGTGGATTGAAGTAAAACGCAGTGTTACAGCATAGAGAACCAGCCATAACTTAGCTCCTAATTGCGAACACACTACACTACATTTACTTACGGATTTGACCTGGTGTTTGCTAGTTACTAGTCCTTTGCAAACGAACTCATGTTTTTGAGCATTAATGCAAAACTGCCTCTACCTTACAAGTATATTTTAAAATTATGAAAAACTCTTCAATTTTGCCACCATTTTTGCCTGGTAATGTTCATGAGGGAATTCTGTTGGATTTGCAATTGCCTGATGGCGAGAGATTCCAAACTTGGCCTCATCTGCCATGGACAAAGACTGGTAATACCTCGTGAATGCAGAGCTGACATCCTGCAGAGGATACAATCAACCCATCAGGGAATAGTGGCGTGCAAAACAAGAGTCAGAGAGGGGGTCTATTGAGGCCTGGGATGAGCGCTGAAATTGAGTCATAGTGCAAAACCGTCCATTTTGCCAGAACTATAGGATAAAGTAGAACCTTTGCGACAGTTTTCAATACCAGACAAACCTTGGGATGTGATTGCGGTAGATCTGAATATCAATGGGCAGCAATATATGCAAGTCTGCCGGATAAACACAACTGCAAAAGTAGTCATAACAAGATTGGTAGAAACCTTTGGAGCTTGCAGAAGACTACTAGTACTTGTGTCGGACAATGAACGATCTTCTTGGGAAGTTGAAGAATCACTACGAAAATGGAGCATAAAACACGAGCCTTCAAGGCCTGAATTTCCTAGGTCTAATGGGAAAGCAGAAAGAGCAACATAGACAATTAAGAAGAAACTAAAGAGCTTGCTAGATGGAACAAGAACACAACTGTGATCTATGGAGCTTGATTTTGTACGGCATATGTGATAGCACGTATTGTTGTTGAAAATTTGCTAGCTAAGGCCATTTAAAAAAAAGAAGTTGTTTCTCAAGCCCCGCCGCACGGACTCCAAACCATCCGCACCGACCTTTTTTTTACGGAAACCAGAAATGTCAACTCACGATCTGTTCAAACGAATTTTGAATTCACCGGACTTCTTTTTTTGTGCGAGTTGATAAAAGAGTTGATTCAGGAAGCAGCTACTATCTCAGCTGGCCTTGCACATAGGACCGCGATCGTTTCTTCTAGCAGCTATCTAGCGAGCCTAACGTGAATTCCACATTGCCAATTGTAGCATAATACACTCAAATACAATTTTTACGTTCGGAGCAGTCCCACTTACGTTTCATAATGAGTATTCACTAGCTTGTTAGTCCAGGTGGTCCAGAGTTGCGTCGAATCGACAACGACAGCCATGTTGACTTCAAAGGTCACAAATACACGACGTCAGAGTCGGCGCATGCACAGCCCAATTTATTTAGGAAAAGCGGTCTTCGGTGATGAGGAGGATTCATAGCATGCCGACCTCGCTTGCTAGCGTATATTATTATTATATACAGTACAGCGAAAGCTAAAAGCTTGTTGCCGGCAACCATAAGAAACTTATGGGTGGAATACTTTTTTGTCAAGGCGATTTTTGAAGGTGCCTACAGTTCCACAGTTACTAAGGATTTTGCAGTCCATACTGTTCCAGTCATTAATAGTCTTAACAGAGAAGAAGTTCTTTCGGACATCCAGTCGAACAGAAGGCTTCATAATCTTGAGCTGATGTCCCCTCATCCTGCTTCCAGTGCACAGCTTGAAATATCTTTCTTCAGTACCTCTGTCAAACAATATAAAGGTTTCAGCAAGGGAACCACGAGTACGCCTTTTGGCCAAGGTAGTCAAACCCAAAACACGGCAGCGCTCCGGGTAGCGTAGCTTACCATATTTGGTGAGCCGTTTGGTTGCTCTTCTCTGTACCCTCTCAAGCAGCTCTGTATCCTTTTTTAGCCATGGCAACCAGCACAAGTTTGCGTATTCAACATTCGGCCGAATAATTCCCTTGTAAAGGAGATTGAAAGAGATGGTATCGAGTTTTGGTAGACTCCTACCAGTCTGTCCTATTGCCCTAAAGGCATTAGCAGCAGCAGTTGCACACTGTTTAGAAACGCTTAAGGTCTCGTTGACCCAAATTCCTAGGTCCTTTTTTTCAGTGACAGTGTGTAAGGTTTCACCATCAATTGAATAGTTATATCTTGGGTTATTAAAGCCAATGTGCAGAACATGGCATTTAGCAGGGTTAAGCTTTAGTTCAGGGCTTTGCAATTGGCTTCAAGTGTGAAAATATCGCCCTGAAGAATAGCACGGTCCATGATGGTTGAGATAGCTTTATATTACTTGATATCATCCACAAATTTAGGAGCACTGGATAAAATATTTTGTGTGACTTTGTTCGTGTAAAGTGCACAAATCTTTGGTCCCAGTACAGTACCTTGAGCAAGTCCAATTTTCACCTCCAGCCAGTCAGAATGGTAACCATCTACAACAACTCTTTGTTTGCGTCCAGAGAAAAAAGCGATAATGTAATTGATAATTTCAGAAGACAAACCAATATCCAACAGAATGTTAATGAGGACTTCGTAATCAACGCTTCCAAAGGCATCACTGATATCAGTATAAACAACATCAACTGGTACACCCTTGTCAGCATGGTCAGTCCATACATTACGTGCTTTCAAAAGGTTTGTAGTGAAAGATTTACCTTTAGCAAATACTGATCTGGGTCAGTAAAGCCAAGTTCTTCGAGTTCCTCATCGATTAGACTCTCAACAGCCCTTTCGCAAACCTTTGCAGCAACGCAAGTTAGGCTTATAGGCCTATAGTTGGCTGGATCAGTCTTGGAGCCTTTCTTGTGGATTGGACTAACATTAGCCAACTTCCAGTCCTCTGGAACAACTCCTTGTTGGAGGCATAAATTCACAATCAAATAAAGAGCCTTAGCAATAGGCGGGCAGCAGTATTTTAAAACCCAAGGTGAAATTCCATCGGGCCCAGCAGCTTTGTGAACATTGAGATTTTGTAACAAATCCTCGATTTTTTTCAAAAGGACGAAGTCACAACGTGAAGGACCTGGAAGCAGAACAGGGTCAGATGCTGTTTCAGGAATTTTAGTAAAAGTTTTGTTGAGGGCATTTGCCTTGTCGACAGGTGCAATAATAACAGAGCCCTCGATGGTCAAGGGGCTGAGTTGCGGTCTCGCATTCCTTTGGCGGTTAATGAAACCGAACGCTGCTCTGGAGTGGAGTTTCTTTTGCAGTCATGAAGCAGGGCTTTACACTTTTCTAACTTTTGACGTCTAAGGGTCTCTATAAGATTTGTTTCGAAACCTGCGAAAGGTGTTAAAGGACTCAAGTGCCTTTTGTAATTTATAAATATAGGAGCTTGATTAGGTAATCAAGCTCCAAAAAGTAAAGCAGAGGCTCTAGTAAACTACAGAATAACCCCAGCAAGTAGACTACCATCCCCATCTGAAATGCTAATGGCCAGACGTGTAAGGACCAAAACACCTTCAAAGCCAAGAGCTAGAACCAAAGTAAACTACAACTGCAGCAGAAAAAGTATGCTGATCAACGGACCAGGCCATTAAAAAAAAACAATGTGAAGGAGAACAAGTGACAGTTTTCTGCGGGAAGCTGTGGCTCCCAACCAAGATAGTGAAGGTAGGACCCTTCCCAAGGTCATATCTTGTTCAAAAAAGGGATGGAACGGTGTTGCGTAGAAATCGCCAACACTTGAGGATGTTACTCGCAATTGGCTGTCAAAACGAGACCACTCACAGGCATTCCAGTTGTCCTACTTTTTTGGTAAATGTTCTAAACCTTTGTCCTACTTTAAAAAAATTAAAAACGCATCATACGCTGAAGTTTGTAAAGTTCAGTACAGACACAGACCAAAATACAACCTGTACTAACAAATCTAAACCAATCCAGATCGTTCAAAGAGAATTATTACAGTACTCAAGGTTTCTGTGTCACGTCCAATTCCTCTATTTCAGTGGGACGTCAAAATACTGGTTATCGAATTCCGATTGTGATGTCGTACCTGACGTAACGGAATTATTGTCCTGTGCCGTATTAATGTTGCACTCGCCCGCTAATGCTGCTTCTCTATTCTTTTCACGTCTTTGCCTTTTGCGGTCGGCCAATGTCCGCCACGAGGTCGGAGTCCATCTGCGTACAAACATCGCATATTCTGCATGATATACAAGATTCAGACGATGTCTGCACTTCCTGTTGCCTTTCCCAGGGCACGATTCGAGCATCTTAACGATTTATTTCATGAAAAAAAAAGTCCGGAACGGAAAACGAGCGACTACTCAATCGACTACTCCGTGTCGCCTCCAAAACAAACTATGATGCTGGAGAATGGAGCTCCGCCTAGTGGGGCTAAGGGCTTCGGGGAGCATGAACCTAGAGTACATTAAGTCGTAATGGTTTGGGACAGGAAACATGGAAAGCAGAAAATACAGGTAAGTATTCTAGGAGAGGAGTAAAACAGTTTCTGATATCTGCTGTGAATTCTTCGGCAATTTTCTGGCGACGCTCTTCCAGAAAGAATTAAATTACTTTGGTCCACATACTACATAAACAATCTAAATGATCGTGCATTTCCAAGGTGATTTATGAAACCATTAGTTCTGGAGAATGTCGCAGGCAGTGATCTCCAGGCAATAAATGCAAGCGAAGAACAAATCACCGAGTGAAAACTGTAAATTGGTTTTTAATGCATCCAACTTCTTCACGGCGGCTAACACGAAAATGGCAAAAACATTGCCTCTAAAGAATCCAGTTTTAAAGAACCTTCAGTGCCTTGATTGATGTATCGCAAAGAAAGGAAAACAAGCATGTCAGCAGTTGCTTACAATGCTAGGGTACCCTTTGCTTCCACTTGAAGCACACGGGTAAAAGATTAATAGAAATGTTACCCACTTCATTCTGATGTTTTTGATAACTAGTAAAAGTTGAAAAGAACTTGACTCTAACTGGGGAGGCCGAATCAATAAGTAGCCTCATTTAGCAAAAATTGTAAAACGCGGCCACATTTAGCTCATGGAAACACTGGTTGTGTAACGATGATGACATCGAATCGTCTTATTACGTGAAAGCTTGTGTTTTGAAGAAAGGTGGAGCTGAAAAATTTCAGCGCACTAAAAAAACTACCGTATATCTGAGAACAGTGCCAGACGGCATCTTATTCGTATTATTGTTGCTCCTGTTGTCCTACTTTTTTTTCTAAAGCTCACTGGAAGGCCTGCTCTTATTGCAGAGGAGTATGAAGAGGTTTGTCCAAGGCAAGCAACACCACAGCCAGGATGTTCCACAATATGGGACCAGGCTCCAGCAGTAGAAAGGCCGATGTACACAATGAGAGCATCAGTGATTTCACTTGTAATGGACATCACATTCCACCGGTTGAACAGTTGGCAACATAAGTTTTTTATGTATTTCTTAAAAAAAGATTGATCGTTTGTGTACCGTATGGTACCACTATCTGTGCATTAACTGTGGCGATA
Organism: Lithobius niger; assembly: GCA_023313725.1. Taxonomy (NCBI): domain Eukaryota; kingdom Metazoa; phylum Arthropoda; class Chilopoda; order Lithobiomorpha; family Lithobiidae; genus Lithobius; species Lithobius niger. Next base: position 25,351 of record JAHWFP010095105.1, on the reverse strand, counting down.
GTGAGCGTGCCATACTAGTGTGTCGTGGTGGTCGCCAGGGGCTAAACGAAAGTGGCATTTTGGGAAGTTAACAGCAGTATGTTGCAACCGATTTATTGTGCATTAGACAACACAAACATTACAGCTGGTATAAGTGCAGGTTGGGAGTACAAAGATTAGGCCATAAAAATTGAACTTTTTATTTTAGTGTTTGTGTCCGTCTGAAGACAGGCTGTGGCTGTTGTATTATCTAAACCAAGCGCCACTTCAAATGGTGGTAAGTTGTTTTTCTGCAACTCTGAATAGCAGCCAACTAAATTGTTCATCATTCTAAATATGTTGTTGCCGTTGTTTCAGATATATGGATTTTCCATTAAATATTCTACAGTAGTTACTTCCATCTTCGGACTTGTAGCGGCACTAACGTCTGGCATAATTTTACAAGAAATCAAGAGCCTGTGATATTTCTATTGAAGTGGAAATCAGATATTGGTAACAGAAGACAATAACAAAGTTGGACAATGAAATTGTTTGCTTAGTGTTGCGGCGAGAGTAAATCAACTGTATACTTTCTTAATCTGAATAAACTGTGGTTATGAAGGACTACCTTAAAAATCACCCTCATTACAATTTGAATTAGTTAAAGCAAGAGTGAGATAGGTGGTTAAAGGTTAGGTAAAGGTACATGCATCCACGTTGGCTTTCCTGTGTAAATGTTGCAAACACTATTCTCAACGGGTCGCACGACAGCGCAACGATTTATGTGCCTTTAGCAAGCATGTCTACACCTTCAGTCATATGTGGAAAATCTTCCATAACCTGGTTACCAGGATGATCAAGGACTTTTATGTCATTAAATACTAGGTAAATAGTATACAATTGGGATGCTTCGTGCCGGTTATTGTGAGGGCCGTGAACATTTGACACGTAGCCTATGCAGGAAGGTAGGTGGTTCATCAAACTTTCTCCACACTAGCATATCTCTCCTACGTTCGTAAACTCTGTATTAAAGAGTTCTTTCGGACGTCGAACAGAAGGCTCCATAATCTTGAGGTGATGTCCTCGTCTCGCTTCCAGTGCACAGGTTGAAAACTTTCTTCAGCACGAGTGCGCTTATTGGCCAAACACAATACACAGCAGTGGTCTGGGAAGCTTAGGCTACCATATTTGGTGAGCAGTTTGGTTGCTCTTCTTTGTATTCGCTCAAGCAGCTGTATCCTTTTGTAGTCACGGCAACAAACAAATTTGCGTTCAACATTCGGCCAAATAATTCCCTTGTAAAGGAGTTTGAAAGAGTCGGTATAGAGTTTGGTTAGACTCTTACCAATCTGTCCTATTGCCCCAATTACACACTGTTTAAAGACTTACAGTTCGTGTTAACTAGGGATGTGCGATACTCGAAAAATTCGAGCCGAGTACGAAACGTGTACTCGAACTCGGCTCGTCGCTTAAATCCATACTCGCAAAACTCGAATCAGGTGAAAATGGGATAACTTCGCCAATTTTTGACCGATTTTGACGTTTAAGTATACCAAATTCATCGTCACAACGAGAGCTTTACAATGGTGTAAATTAAAAGACACTAGCTCAAACCATTTTAAAGTTATATCCTAAAAACTGGAAAACCATTTGTACACATTGACCCGTGCAGTCCGTTTCGCATCATCTAACTTGTTATTATACCAACAAATAAAAAACATTCTCGCAAAATAAATGTCTTCACCAAATACTCGAACTCGGCTCGATACTCGATTCTTCTGTTCCAAACTTGGCTCGGCTCGACTCGAATTAAAATTATTCTACTCGCACACCCCTAGTGTTAACCCAAATTCTTAGGTCCTTTTCTTCAATGCCAGTGTTTAAGGTTTCACCACTAATTGAACAGTGGAACCTCGTTTTAACGAACACCATTGGGAACATCGAATATAGTTCATTAAAACAGGAGTACGTTCTAAATGATCAGATAGGCCTACACGATAAACCTTGCACTACGTTTATTTCACAGTAGCCTAGCCACACAAAATTTCAAAAATAAATGTGTTAAGGAAAAATACTCTAAACGCCAAAACAAGTCATCTGCATAAGAACATTGTTAATAAAAACAAAAAATGGTAAATGTTTAATGCAGGTCTATGTAGCTTTATCATTTGTCACGAAGTCAGTAATTTTTTTCTGTCACATACGAATTGCATTGTTCACTCGAAAATCTTCCGTCGTGTGGATACAGTGCTGCATGATGTCAGGTAAGTTTTCCCTGCTTCGGAAATAAAGTTTCAAATCGTTGTTTCAAATATTTCCGGTTCTGGATCTACATCATCTGCTACCGTAACAGTTTCATCATTGCAGTCTTTTTCTTTTAACACTGACTACAGTTTCTTCATCACTTAAAATGGCTTCAATTTGTCGATTGTTGTCGAATTCAATAAATTCATCGAACGTGACATTGGTGTTGGTCTGTTGTGAAGCCAACATTCAAGGGGCTGCCCCCTGACTTAGGTCGCTGTTGCAGCGTTGTCCAGGCAGCACGTGATGCATCCGCATCATCCTGGATTTCACCTTTGACTTTCTTAGTAGGCTGCTTTTTGAAATTCTGCGCGAGTGAAATAGCGATAGTTTTTGGAGCAACTTTTGCCCACGATATCGAGACCATATCTATGGTGTCTATTAGTTTTACTTTTGTATCTTTCGTCAAGATCAAAGTAGATCAAAACACGCTCGACAAGCTTACAAGCGCCCGGATAACTCCTTGATCTAGCGGCTGCAATACGGAGGTGGTGTTCGGCAGTAAACTGTGATGGCTTCCAATCCGGAATGTTATGGCTGGCGCAGTTGTCGATGAAACGGATTTTACGTTTTTCTTTAATAAATCGTGCATCCAACTTGACCAACCAACGTGCCAAAAAAGCAACATTCATCCATGCCTTCCCGCTATAGTCGTAGTCTACAAGTATTGAGCGGATGCAATGGAAACTGCGTGGATTTTTTGATTTTTCAAAGCAAAGCATTATAACTATCTGTTCCATCCATTATTAGTACATAGAGCTGTTATTCGATCCTTTGCTTGTTTTGCGCCATGACACGATCTCCTTTAAATATGATCAACTTATCGGGCAACGTTCTGAAAAACTACGCAGTTTCATCAGCATTCTAAACATCGTACGAGTCGTAGTCACGGAGGAGTTCGGTCAGTGTATCCTTCCGCCATTCGCGCAGTTTCTTGGTCAACTGCTGCCGCTTCACCCGGCAAGATTCTGCCTAACTTTATAAGGTTCAATCCAGCCGTTGCTTGCTTTAAAATCAGCACGGTTACACAAATAAGCTAATTTTTCTGCTTTTTGCTTCTCATAGGTCCGCTAATACCGCAAATCGCCTAATAAACGCCCTGGCTTTGCTAACGCCTACCCCAAAAATACCTTATTATTAATGCCCTCCCCTCCCCTCTCCAATCTTTTTTTTTTTATTTTTGTCAGTCGCGAGATTGACTAAGAGCTTCAAACGTTTAACAAAATCAACCCTTTAAATCTTGGTTGTTCTGCAGCAAAATTAACGAAACGATTCATAGGGCCTCTTCGATTTATGTTCAAACTCTAAAGCAATGTCAGTCTTGTGTTTTTCCCCTGCATCCATCTTTCAGCATTTTCCATCTTCATTTCTACGTCAGCTGCATACGTTTTTTCGTTTTTGCACCGTCACCCATCTTGCGCGACGTTTTTTTTTTAGGCTATCCCAAACAAGAGTTGGCTTTGGAATCAAAGTGAAGTCAGCATTTCGAGTAAAGGCCCAAAGAATTTGACTTGAGGGCAGATTTGTGAATAGGAGAGGGATAGATAAGAGACCGACCAACGGAGACGAGTTCAAGGCCATTTTTCCTGTTGATGTTGAACAGAAGTCAATGCCGTGAGCTAATGACCTGCTTTCCACCAAGCACCTTGACTAGCGAAAAACCAGAATTGGTTCGTTATATGCGATTTTTAGTTCGTTCAAAACGTATTTTTTTTTAGTACAAGTTAAGCTACGGCCTAACAAACATGAGGAAATTGTTCCTTAACCCTTTTGAGTCCGAGCCATTTTTTCAATTCGCGAGCGAGAAAGTCCATGGCCACAACATGGATGTCATGAACAAGTTGCATGCCTCACGAAAATAAATTGTACTAAAAAAAACTATGCGGTCTTGGCGTATAAAAATTCGCAGACGTAATAATTATATTGTAAATTATTGAACAGAAATATAATTGGGACCATCGTCCAACGTTTTCTTTATTTAAAAAAATCCTAAAATTCGACTATGTAAACAGCGCTAACGAAAGTTTCAACTTACAGTACTCGGACTGATAACATCCACTCGATATTCTTCCGTCACGCCCGTTATTACTTCCAAAATCATTATTTTACGTTTTATTACCGTAAAAATAGTTTAAAGTTGCTTTATTCCCCCAATATTTACGATCGCCGTAAGCTCACTACCATTTCGTCCTGAGCGGCCATATTGACCGGCTGCCCGCAAGCGAACGCGCTCCTGCTAGCGCCAATGGGTACGACCTTGACTCGCTTCGCGTGACGTCACGAATGAACGGCCGATGGGTCACGTGCCGCGAACGAACCAATCAGCACACACGATAACACGCGATCGGGAAGAATTTGAACAAGGGCCGTTGAAACAGCACTTTCATTCGAGGAATACAGGCAGTGACGTTGGAGTTGATGACATTTTTCGCGGGCTAGAAAATTGGGAATCCCCTCTCTCGAACACGCTCAAGATGGCGGCTGCACGTTTCGTAGTTCCGGAGATACGATCGTTTGAACCGAGGACTGTTTTCAGCAAACAAACACAATTTTCACGTAGATTTTGGCCACGATGCCAACAATAACATCGACTTAAGGTAATAAAAAGATGATTTGAATTAAATAAACCAAAATACACCTAGCGAAACGATGTATCGTTCCTCGGACGTTTTCGGCGTAATTTTTGTGCGACGATGCATCGTAGCTCGGACTCAAAAGGGTTAAAAAAAAAGTTTTCGTTAAAACCGAGTTCGTTCAAACAAGTTCCACTGTATTTCTGTAATTTTTTATCTGAATAAATAACCTCACTTCCACAAAATTCGAGGCCATTTCAAGGCTACGACAACAAAAATGCCAATTTCAACGTTTTTAAAAGTTGAATTTTCAGTTTTTAAATTTAAGGTTTTTCAAGGCCGTGTACGAACCCTAGCATGCACACTAGGGTTACTGAGCTGGCTGTATTTAAGACATCTTTTAGGGAAAAATGCATTCCAAACTTTAAAAACCAAATCCAAACTTTTCTTTTTTATCCAATTGTTTTGGTTTCTCCGGCAGGGGCAATCCCCGGCCCACGGGCCACATGCGGCCCTCCACAGCCTAAATAAATAGCTTTCGTAACCGGCCCCGTGTTGTTTTGTTACTCGGTCTTACAATATTTAACATGCATATACTGAGTCTTTAACAAAACTCCCAAGTAAAAATTACTTTTCCGTTCGACAACTAAAAAAAGTGGCATGTATAATTGAAAGATGGGCAACCACCGTTTATAGTGGCTTATTTTTAACATCACGAAGAATCGGGAACACTATACCACCTTTAGGAAAATTTACCCGTTCAGCCTAAACTTTTGGTGTTTAAGCTGAACTGGTAAATTTTCCTGAAGGTGGTTTAATGTTATTCTTCCTGAATCCTGATTCTTCGTAATGGCATGTATATTTGGTGTATTAAGGCCTATATCGGTTAACTGTTCATAAAAAAAAAAAGAACCATAATACAGCAGTGGGCAACCTTCTAATCTTGCATGCCACACTTTAGAAAAGGTAAAGGTAAATAAAGCCGAAACATTGAATGGGTTACTATAAAACAAGTATGATGGTACTTTTTTTTATTAACAGTCAGCCGTTATAGGCCCTAATACTCCAAATATACACGTCGTGACTTTTATAGTCGTCCAATTTGTTCGTTTGCGAACAGAAGAGCAATTTTTACATGGAGTTTTGTTAAAGACTGGGTAGCAACACAGGGCTAGTTACAAAAGCTTTTATTTAGGACATGGAGGGCCGGACTTAGGGTTCAGAGGGCCGGGGGTTGCCCACCCCTGCCATAATACCGGTTTTACAGTAACCCATTTAACCCTTTCGAGCCTAACGCCATTTTTCATTTCCCTGCTGAAAAAGCCTAAGGCCGCAACATGGCTGCCATGAACAAGTTGCATGCCTCACGAAAATAAATTGTAAAAAAAAAAACTATGCAGTCTAGGAGTATAAAAATTCGCAGATATAATAATTATACTGTAAATTATTGGCCAGAAATATAATTGGGACCATCGTCCTACGTTTTCATTATTTAAAAAAATCCTGAAGTTCGACTACATAAACAGCAGTAACGAAAGTTTTAACTTACAGTACTCGGAATGATAACATCCACTCGATATTCTTCCGTCACAACGCCCGTTATTACTTCCGAAATCATTATTTTATATTTTATTACCGTAAAAATAGTTTAAAGTTGCTTTATTCCTTCAAAATTCGCGATCGTCGAAAGCCCACTACCAACTCGCGTAGGACAGCCATTGCGACCGGCTGCCCGCAATGCGACGCACTCCTGCTAGCGCCAATGGATGCGACCTTCACTCGCTTCGCGTGACGTCACTTGTGAACGGCCGAAGTCACGTGCCGCGAGCGAACCAATCAGCGCTCGCGATGCCGAAGCGTTTGAACAAAGTCGGTTAAAACGACACATTTGATTCGAAGAAATCAGGCAGTGACGTGGGGGTTGATGACGTCATTTTTCGCGGGCTAGAAAATTGGGAATTCCCTCTCTCGAACGCGACCAAGATGGCGGCTGTACGTTGCGTCATTCCGGAGATACGATGGTTTGAACCAAGCGCTATTTTCACCAAACAAACGCAATTTTCACGTAGATTTTGGCCACGATGCATACAATAACATCGATTAAGGTAATAAAAAGATGATATTAAATCATATTAATCGGAATTAACCGAAAATATACGTTCCAAAATACCCAAGTCAATCGGTATTACACCTCTGATGTACGCAATTGGATTATTTTTTTTTTAACAGTGCGGTGAAGTGGGCGAACGATATAGCGTCGTGTAGGCTTTTACGCAGCGGAATTGCAACGACGATATATCGTCGCTTAGGCTCGAAAGGGTTAATATCTCGGCATTTTTTACCTTTACCTTTTCGTAGGTGTGGCACGCAGGCTTAGAAGGTTACCCACCGCTACTTGATACAGCCAAACTTGACTCCCTTGAACATAGGGAGAAGTGTTAAGAATTAACAAAAGCGGAGTTTTTTTTTCCATGCAGGGGCCGGCGAATAAAACCAACCCTGACAGGGAGGATGCGAATATAAGCATTAACAAAGACTCGCAAGCGAAAGGGTTCACAAATCAAATACTTAGCTTTAAAGCCTGGCTTTGAGGGAAACCACTACTCGGAGAAGGGGGGGGGGGGAGTAACACAACCAGTAATGATAAACCACCTAAATGCATTAAGGACTCTTTTCAATTGCTATTTATTTTTTTATTTTACAACTTTTATACCATTCGGCGCAGTAAGACGTTTATTTTGTCTTCACGACAACCAAAATCACCACCTTCAACAAAGTGATTGCTCTTTCGTCTCCAGCCTCCGGTTGGATTATTCAACTTGAATGGCCACAGGAAGTTGGTGGCTTGTTTGAAAAATGGGCCAATTGTGTAAATCTCGTGGATTAAATCCTCAACACAGATAACGCCCAACTTGCCTAAAAATAAAGAAAAGTTTATTTAGTAAGGAAAAAAAATACCATACACTACAGTTATAAACTGGTATTAAGTAAACTATAGGCCTAGAGAGCTGTACAAAAAATAAAATAGGCCTACCGTACACCACAGCACGTAACTGGAACTTAAGTAGGCTACAGGCCAAACTTCTGTTTGGTAATTTTTAACACATTGCTTAGAATATTGGTTTCAATGTTGTCAAGTTCTTGAAAACAAGAGTTAGGCAATGAAGCTTGGCCTTCCATGTAATGTTTTACGATTTGTATCCAGTCGCTGGCTAGAGCAGTTGTCACAATTGGCGTTACCATGTCGGCTTCGTCATCACCGTCGCTCGCAGCACCCATCTCCTTTCACCTGGACACTCAACAATTACTTTATCGGGGAGCTCTGGTGTCGTGGCTACACCAGCATCAACAAATTCATCCAGCATTAAACCAGTATCTGCCTCACCAAGTCTGGGTCAAATCTTGGCCATCGCTACTTCTTGATCTTCCATTTCCTCGTCCTGAAGAGCAGTATCAGCTTTAAACCCAGCATGGCTCCAGCAGTTGGTGATGGTTGCTGCAACACTTGCAAGATGTCTATTGCCATTTTGATGTTGCTTTGTGTAGCAAGACATTTCAAACCGATATCATGGAAGATGTGCATTACTAATTTGTGCAGATAATGCACTTTCATGTAACTGACCACTCAATCCGATGGCAGGAGCACTGATGTACAGTTAGCAGGAAAATATTTCGGTTTCACTGCCTTCAAACAAGCAGTTATATTATGGGCACTACAATTGTCGATCAGTAGCACATCATTTCATTGTTCTTTAACTATATTGTTATCGAGTTTTATCAACCAGTCTTGGGAAAAGACTGCCAGTCCTCCATGCTTTCTGTTGCGACTAGTAATCCACCGACAAGTGATTCACTCCCTTGAAACACCTAGGTTTTGCAGACTTTCCAATGACTTACGTACGGTGTCACTTTATCGCTGCTGCCCATGTTCATGCAGAGAAAAACAGTTAATTCATTATTTGTTCATTTTTCATTTTTTAGATTACATTCTGGTTGGGGAAGCCTTGAAAAACCAGCCAGTCTCGTCTGTGTTTGATACATCGCTGGCAGAATAGTCCTAGGAACATTGTTTTCTAACCAGGAGTCAGTGTCCACCAAAATTCACAGCACCACTTTCTCCACAAATTGTGAAGACTACGCACACCATGTCTCGGTCGAAAGCGGTACAACCATCCTGTGCAAGCAGTCATGTTTTCGCAACAGCTATATTGCACAATGTAAGCTCGATTCAAATTTTAAAGTAAAAACGAACTCTACTTAATGAAGTAAGGCTCGACCAATCTGATACTGATACGGTCCGATGCTACATCACAGATACCGATACTTCAATGCATTACTTCCAGTAAAGTTAATGCTTCTTTCATATTAAGAAACAAAATTTGATAAAACATTCCGAATCTCTAAGCTCTACGAGCAAGCATCTCGCAGTAAAGTGCGTTTTTTGGAACCTGTTTTTGTTAAATAATTTGAGAACGACTAAAGCTATCGCTCTGAAATTAGCACCACTGAAAAGCTCTAAAAAAAAACGGTTAAAATGGTGTATTGGAACGTCAAAAACGGACAATTTTTGGCGAAGATATGGCAAAAACCGATATTTGACCAAAACAGTAAGCCGATACAGATGACAACATCGGCATCGGCCGAGCCTTAGAAGTAAGTGTTTCCTCTAAAACCAGACATACAGCATTGTTAAAGTTGGCTTTCCTGTACAATTTATTTTTGCAACACTAGTTTAAATTTATGTAAATGTTGCAAACACGTTCATTTTCCTGTTTTTTATCCTCATGCAAGATTTATTGCTACGTCATCTTAAACCTACGTAAATGTTGCAAAAGCTATGGCTTCTATGTGCTGGATGCACGAAAACATTTGAGCGGATAGGTCCTTTTAACCCTAATCAAAAAGAGAAGGATTTCAGTTACACTTCTGGTTAATCTTTCCAATGATAAAATTTATATTTTTAGTGCTTTTTGGCGACATAGTTGGTTTCTCCTACCTATTTGTTTGTCAGATTCATTTTGACTCTAGCCATAGATACCAGCAAGTGACCACAAGAAGATGTCGATAAAAAGCATCTTCCAACACTTAAACCGGTGCAAAATTTGTGCTGATTGACAGATTTGTTTTGTCTGGGATCCGGGCAACTTGGCCACTGGCCCCAGAGACAACCACCAGTAAATGCTGCCGTTAACAATTTACATTTATCCGTGGCTAGAACTTGTTCACAGACACCTATTAATCTCATGCTTTATTTATATACTATACTGGAAATATGGTGCTTGGTTCCTTATTGCAAAATAGGGGAGGGTTGGTTCTTCATTGCAAAACACGGGAGGGTTGGTTCCTTTTTGCAAAATCCGAACTCTACAAATTTAGGATGTTAGTTGGTTCAACTACCGCTAGATGGCAGCATCTTCCAGGAGAAGCTTGGTTCTTTTTTTCTTAATGCAGAGGCACTCTTGGCACATAACGGGGATGTGCTAACTCGATTTTCAGTTTGATGAGGATTGGTTCCTTTTTGCATAACACCGTCCAATTTACACTGTAATTATTACATATGCAATTTTTTATACAAGGAGATCGCTTAGTTATTTTACGTCGATTTATTTTACCGAGGCATGTAACATGTTTTGGTTGTGTTGCAACCGGTATCCGGCACAATATTATGGCCAGATCCGTATCTTGCCAGATACCGCATTATCCGGCGCCGGGATCGATCCCTAAAATCTTGGTTGTTCTGCAGCAAAATTAACGAAAAGATTCACAAATGTAACAAAATCAACATTTAATTCAACACGATTCACGGAAGCATTTGTAATCACCGAAAAGTCGGCAATATTAGGCCTATGCGATCGATCATTAATGTGCGTAATATGGATTCATCTAGTGAAAACGCTATACCTTTATCACATTTATTCTCAGATTTAGTTTATTAGATCGTCCTCCTTCCAATATCTACCATAATTCAAAGTTAAAACTAATTTTTAACCATCACAAACCTTCAAAACAGACACGCGATTCACAGCCGGAAAAACGTCATAACGGACGCGGTGGACCAGATGTTTCAAGCGCTTAAACAGTCTGGACGTACCCGCAACTTCGCATCCAATATATAACTATTAGGGGTGTGCGGTTATCGAAAAAAAAATTCGGTCGGTTTCGGTTCGGTTAGTCTTCCAAAGACTCGGTTACATACTCGATCTCGGTTAATGAAATAAAAATACTAAAATACCCTTATAATTCTATGAAGAAAAAAATTAGGCCTACGTTTAATTTTTGTGATTCTTTTTTAATGCGATAAAATAAAATTGATCATAAAAAAAATAAAAATGATAAAATAGAATATTATAGGCCTAATGATAAAATTATCAATGGTAGGTTCAATGTACACAATATAACTGCACAAAACTTTGGTGGCAAAATTATACTAAATTATCACGCAGGAATGTTAGCTGTTCAACGTGTTCTGTCGTCAACATGGTTTGTCTTTCCGTGACAATGTTGCCTGTGCTGGAAAAGGCTCTCTCACTTGCCACTTCTATTGCTTGGATTGCAAGATAATGTTGCGCCAGTTTTGCCAATTTTGGAAATCTTAGCCTACTCATTCGCCACCAAGTAAGTGGATCTTCGTGTCTTTTCAGAAGTGGATCTTCAAGATAATTACTCATCTCGACAAAAAAACTTTCTGGAGCTGCCTTTTCTTTTAGTTGATGAGCTGCTTCAGCTTTGCGAGTTCGTCAAAATCTTGAAACAGGCATGACAACGGATCTGCTCGCTCATTATTGGCACCTGCAGTTGTAATGGGGGTTGTGTCTTCTTGACCTATGTCTGCGGTATCCTTTTGAACTTCATACTTTTCCCAAGAAGCGGGCAGTGCCTTTTTTATATGGTCTTTCTCCACTGTGCTAGAGATGAGGACCAGTTTAAAGCGTGGGTCCAATGCCATGGCAAACTTTGGAATCTGCAAAGCATCACTTGCCATATGATCTGGGAATCTAGCCTTTATTGCTCTCAGGTGGTTTCTTGCAAACACTAAACCGGTTCCAGGCACAGCTTCAGAAATGTGGCGGTCCAAAGAGCCCTTCAAACCATGCAAAATTGGCACTACTAATGACATGGTTGGATATTTTTCACCACTCATTGTAGTTGTTGCCACATATAACGAGCGCAAGGCAGCCACAATTCCAGCGGCAAGTTTCCATTCAGTTGCAGTGAGATTGTTTACTGCATCGCAATCTGCAAGGAAAGCAGATATAGGCCTACGTTGCTCAACCAACCGTTCCAACATTTGGTATTGGCTATTCCATCGTGTCACAACATCCTGAATTAGTTCATGGTCTGGACACTTCATTTGCAATTGTAAGTCATGCAATTTTTTTCTTGCGGCAGAGCTGCGCTTAAAATGTCCAACAATAGCCCGTGCAATTGCACAAAGGTTAACGGCACCAGGCGTTGCCTTAAAAGAATCCGATATGGCTAACTGCAATGTATGTGTGAAGCATGTCAGAGATTTCCAGTTTGATCCAGTAAAAGCGTTTATCATGTTCCTAGCGTTGTCTGTGACAACATAAACTGGCATCTCGCATGCAGTCATAGGTGTGGTAGTATTAGCAGTAGTAGCTGCTGCAGGCTTATTCTTTGTTACCCCCATTCACTTTCAAGTTCATGGAGTTTTGCCATTATAGCTTCACCAGTGTGTTCCCCTGGAAACGATGCAGTGTCCAGAACTTTGTGAATTAGCTGAAAATCAGCAGTTAGGTAGTGGCACGTAAATGAAATGTAGCTATCACCAGCACGGAAAGTCCACAGATCTGTTGTGTAACAGATCGATTCAGCTGAGAGCATGTCTTTAATTGTTTCTGCAACATGTTGTCTCGTTTTCTCGTATAGCGCTGGAATTACAGTTCTAGAAAATGTAGTCCGGTCTGGGATGTTGTACCGAGGTTCAAAATATTTTATAACGTCACGAAATCCGGGATCGTCCACGAGCAATCATTCGGCCGATTACCATTGTTCCACCAGCAGCACGTGGATGACTCGGTAAATATTTTTGGGGCCCGATGAAGTTATTATTATTATCCAAACTGTTGGTTTGTTTGTGATCACTGAAGATGAAGCTGAAGGTGACGGGCCATGTTGCTGGTATTTCCAGTTTTTGTTTTGATAACATTCCCGCACGTGTTGCATTTTACCTCATCGGGGGAGAATTTCTTGAAGTAGTCCCAAACACTACTTGTCTTCCTTTTTCCATTGGCTAGTTCCTCGTCTGCCATTCTGAATGTTTCAAATAAAAAAAATCCGACAAAAATGAAAAAGTCTGACCACGTTGTGAAGACGGCGACGCAACTCCTCAGGGTTGGAATCCTCTAAGAACCGAACTTCCAGTTTAGATTTTCGAACGCTCTAAGAGGAGCAGACGCGGTGCTAGGTTATCGCTGTGCCCTAACCGTGCAAAGCCTCCTAAAATTAAGGCCGCGTGCGGAGGTGCGAAAAATGGCGCTAAAATAGGAAGAGGGGAGCACGTTTGCCAGATGTTAATGGCGAATTTTCAAACTAACCGACGCAGTTTCGAAAGTCTTTCAACAGAAGGCAGAACACAGCAAACTTACCTGCACCGCTATCTGTGTCCCCTTCTATCGAGCATTGTGGAAAATAAAGCAAGTGTGGCCTTTACTTTAGTTGGCTTTGGCCATTGACGGAAATGGCATCAACGCTCGTATCGACGCAAGATTAATCGACGATCGCTCGCGATCGTTACTTGATGACTATTTGTAGACGTTGTAAGCTATTAATTATTTAATTGTTAAGTTCTGTTCCGTTCAATTTGGCCTAAATTTTACTTTTATTGTTGGAAAGATTGGCAGTAATCGATTGTTTCGGTTAACCGCGTTTTTCGGTTATTAGAAAACCGATTGGAACATCGGTTCGGTTTACCTTAAAACCGAGATCGTAACAGAATTTTCGGTTAACCGCACACCCCTAATAACTATGGTGATAAATGTCAATGCACGCGTTTCCCAGTGGTGAACTGCGTGTTTGTTTTGAACGTTTGTGATGGTTAAAAATTTGTTTTAACTTTGAATTATGTTAGATATTGGAAGGACGACGATCTAATAAACTAAATTTGAGAATAAATGGGAAAAAGGTAAGGCGTTTTCACTAGACTGAATCCATATTACGCACATCAACGATCAATCGCATAGGCCTAATATTGCAGACTTTTCTGCGATTCACAAATGCTCCCGTAAAGCGTGGTGATGGTTAGAAATTAATTTTAACTTTGAATTGGGTTAGATATTGGAAGGAGGACGATCTAATACACTAAATTTGTGAATAAATGAGAATACAACCAGTGTGTTAATGCTGGATTGAACCCCAATCACGCACGTGAACAATTAACTTTTCCACGATGGATTTTGGCCTAAGAGACCACCCAAAAACATATGTTCAGGTCAGAAATCTTGTAGTAGCTTTGTTAACTCCCCTCCACTTTTTTATCGAATTAATTTTAGCCGCCCATGGGCGTTTCATAGGAGATTTACGGTATGTACACCAAAGTAACGTAATTCTTTCTGTAAGAGCGTTGACAGAAAATTACTGAAGAATTCACAGCAGATATCAGAAACTGAATTTTCGGAGAAGAAACCTTGAACACTTTATAATTCTCTTGTACAATCTGATTGGCTTAGATTTGTTAGTTCAGATTGTATTCAGGTCTGCGTCTGTACTGAACATTACAAACTTCAGCATGTGATGCATTTTAAACTTTTTAAAAGTAGGAAAAGTAGGACAAGTGGAAGGCCTGCAGCTTTGTTGTTACGGTGACCAAATCAGTTACGTCCTTGGACCCATCCCTCTGGCAGCGGGTGTCGCCTGCCGCATACCTGGCTGCAGGAATGATCACCACCTTGAAGTTATCAACAGTTAAATGGCTTTGCTTAGTGCAGTGCTTTTGCGAGGGGCATACAAGAGACCCTTCCATGTCTGGAAATGCAGGGCCAAGACATAAGGTATCAGGGTAGTCGGGAAATGTATAGCAAAATTATGAAGCACACGAGAGCCCGTGCAAGATGGGCGAGTGACAGCAGACCTAGGGATGCCCATCTTTTGCGCCAGCAGATAAATCGTGCATTACGTTGGTGTCGGAGCCAAAGACTTGTGTGCGACATCGCTATAAGTCTTCCGAACTGGAAACTGCACGGCCTTCTAGATTGTGGAGCGTCGCTCGGCTCAGACTGACCTGTTTACTACTGATAAGACTTGGTGCTAGTGGTAGTGCTGCTACCTGTGCTCGGTGGAGGATGAAGTCCAAGAGCTTTTCACCTACCCACAGGTAACCATACCTAAGCAGTTAGAAAACTTCGGCAGATTTGGATCTTGGCACCACACTTGAAGTTGGGCCCGTAAGTATATCCATAGGGAAATGAAATGCGATAAGCACCTGGCCTGAATGGGCTCACCATGGAACATTTAGGTTACGCAGGTCACCTCGCCCAACAGCGCTTGGCTCGCCTTCTTTCGGCCTCTTTGGCTCATGCCCATTGCCTCAAATCGGCCACCAAAACTTTTTCTGCCCACCCTAAAGAAAACCACTGCTGACTTTATGCGTAGCATTGACTATCAGGGGATTGCGTTAAAGAGTCCTCTGGCAATGCTCCTGGACCTCGTCGTGCTGACCAGAGAAACACGGTTGGGACCAGTGACGCTCAATTTTGTTTGAAATGTAAACACTCTACGATGCTGACATGCTGTGAACGAGGATGTTCGCCGTTACCGAAAAGCAGGCTCGACAGTATACGCTTGCTTCGCTGACGTTTCCTATTTGTTCGACCAGGTCTCGCATGACGCCCTGGTTCAAGCTCCAAGGAGACGCAGAGTTCCAACCTGCTTGATTACTATTGAATGTGACTGTTACGATTGGCAATAAGTTGCTATTCGTTGGGGTAACTACTTATTCCCCTCCTTCACATCAAAGTGCGGCGTTAGGCAGGGCAGCCCCCTCGTTCCGCTTTTCTGCCTTGTGGTTAGGTGGTTTGCCTACAGGCTGTTGGGTCAACAGAACTGCTCTAAATATTAGTGCTTACATTGACAATACAACGATAGTCCATGGGAGTTTGGAAACTGAATGTTATATCAGGTTTATCATCATAAACAAGCAGTTTTGCATGCATCGTTGCTTGAAGTCCCTCAAATACGGCATTGTTGTAACAGGTTTATTGCTGTAAGAGGTATTGTTATAACGGGGGGGGGGGCGGGGAACTGACGAAAGGCCTGTCATTTAACGTCCCGAAATCGGTCGGAGTTATCTTTGGGTGAGATTCAAGATTCTCGAACCATTACACCTGAATGGAATGAAACTAACTTGGATCACCTCTGTAACTTATCACGTGTAGAGCTGAATGGAATCCTGTCGGATGATTTACATGTACGGAAAGTTCGGGCTGAGCTGTGCAAGAAGAGCAATGCTGTCTTGCACACCTTTGCTCCTGTCCTGAGGTGGTGACACTGCATCAACTGAGAAACACAGCTATGAGGAGTATGGACTTGCAACCTGTTGCAGCTATTCTGAAGTAGCAATTAACGAACTGTCATTGGTGTTACACAGGGCCATAAAAGAGCTCAACTGATGCCTAGGTATACTCATAACCTCAAGCTTGCAGAGATGGTAACTTCTTCACTCTGTTTGCAACATATGCTGTGGAGTAACATACAAAACTCTAAAAGTGCCCTTATTGTGGCTTGCAAAGTGGGGGTTGAAGACTGGGGGTCAAGGTTTGGGTGCAGTTGTTTCAGAGGGCTAATGCACCTGGGAAGCTGGTGCGAGATCCGTTCCCCCGCTCCCATGACATATGGCTGCTGAGGCAAAGGGCCCATGACAATATTCAGGGTATTGCTGTGTTGCAGGCCTTGGCCGACTTGGACGGCGGTCCACCTTGACTATTTTGTTCTTGGTGTCTCTTCCAAACCCCTTATATACCACATTGTATGGAATAGAATAACTAATAATAATTACTTGGCGGACTAAGTTACTACACACAGGAACCAGTGTGCACCCCCCCCCCTCCAAATTCTTGTCCACATTTCAGCTATTAAAATGTCTGAAGCTCTGTGTTCCACTAGAGAATTATGTCATTGTGACAAAGTGTTGTGTACACCAGGAATGTTGTGTACATTGTGTGATATCACCAGGAATAGGCTCTCTATCACACTCCCCCCCCCCCCGTAATAAGAAAGGTCTTCAAATTTGTAACTTTACTAAAATGATCCTAAATTTACAAGCATTTATCTCAATTAGCCCTCACCCACAAAGATCTCTAGACAGACTGTTTCGCCCTTGTTTGGGCTCGTCAGTACAGAATACTTTGTGGATGAGAGCTGGCTTACGGGGCAAATGAAAAGAGCAAAACAAGAGCGAAGATCATTTCAGCAAGTAAAATAGCTGAAAGTAGAATGGAGCACCAAGCAAGCAGAAGGAAATGCTATTTTGCTTGCTGAAACCGTATTTATTTCACTCTTGGAACATTTTCTAGGAAAAATCAAAAACATCAGACTGTAGCAGACCTGATCATTCGTCACTATAGTAACCAAATCAGGAGAAAATCTTACCCAATCGTTTTTCGATCAGAGCATTGTCAGACAAAGGTGTCCTCCTCTTGTGAAGCTTTCCATAACCTCGTTTGTAAACAAGGTCTCTAATGCTCTTCAAGTTAGGGTACCTGCATACAAAATTGAGATTAGCCTCTTAAATCAAAAGATAATTTTTAATCTAAAAAAATTTATCAGCTACCGTAATCGAGATTGATAACAAATTTCAGTCAAAGCTCTTTACAAAACCCATAAGAAATTTAAGTTTTTTCTATGTAATTAATTATTTGTTCTAAAGGGGAGAAAGAGCACCAAATGTAGAACAGAAATGCCTGAAAATTATGCAGACAATTTGTCACAATGGATTACTTTGTGACATTTAAAATGAGCTTTGACTGTATTTGTAAAATGGCCAGTTTTAAATTTTGTTCTGAAGTAACGGCATTTCGAAGGTCACTAAACAGAATTAGCTTACCCCCATGCAATGTAAGGTTCAGCAATACGAAGCATGTGAATGGTCGCCTTATTCAGCTTCACAAAGACACCATTGTTGATTTGGCGGAGTCTTAATAACTGAAGAATCTTTCGTACCTTGGGGCTTACCCCGTTGATTCTGGAAAAAAAAAATCATTACAGTAATTGCAAAGGTGGTCAAGAACGTACTGATACACATAATAGCCTTACTACTGGACGAAATCACGTAGAAGTATAGTAACAGCATGGGCATATTAGTTACTAAGGCTGTACCGAACTGAACCAAACCGAACAGACCTTAAATAAGCCGAACACCAAACACAACCGAACTTCCGAACCGAACAAAAATGTACCAAACCAATCTAGCTTAAACTAAAATGTAAAAGAGCTTAGTTCACAAAGAGTCATCAAGCACAAGTTTCTTAACAAATGTAGGTATTTTCACTTGGACTTGTAAGTCCATAGATGTTGAAACTATTTAAACATTAAAAAAATCTCCACTACTTTTACATTTTCCCTTATAACTATCCTACTAGAAACATGCTAAAATGTCACCAGACCTTTAGTAGAACTACTAGCAGCAAGATGTCTTTGGTTGGCATCTGGAATGCCATTCCTCCTGACATAATCCAGAGCTCAAGTGCCCATAGTTTTTTAAAAAATTATTTTAAACACTGCCTTACCAATGCCACATTACTAAACTGAAAATTAAATTCCATTTTTCTCCATTTACTTATATAATTATAACGTTTTATTCTGCATTTAGATTCTTTTTTTTTTACATTGTTTAACATCATTTTTTTTAGGTGTTTTCTGTTTTTTTTTTTTCAGAGCTTTGCATAGTTTTATATTTTTTCCCAATTTTTTTTCCATTTACCGAATAATTTGTGTAATTTTCTTTAATTTTTTAACATTCGCATATGTGTGATTGCACTATTGTGCAATTAACTATTATGTATGTATTTTTTTTATTATTATTATTTCATTGTAGTCATTTATTCAATTTATTTTTGTACTGGGCTCGTAAAAGACCTTGGTCTTCAACCCACTATCAATGTATTTTGTTTTAATTATGTTTTAAATAAAGCCCGTCTTTTCTCTCTCTCTAACTTCTGAACCGTTAGAGCAAGGAACTTGTAGTTTGGACCAACAGTAAGCTTGCGAAAAGACCTTCAAAAAATGGTGTATTCAAACATCAAAATCCGTCGATTAGAAGTGAAAATATGTTCGGTTTGGTATTTTGTGTTTGAAAGGCCGAACACCGAACCGAACCGAACCGAACACCCTCTGTTCGGCCATGTTCGGTTTGTTCGGTTCGGTACAGCCTTATTAGTTACTATTGTTAACATTTATATAGTTTTAAACTGACAATATACCCGTTCGTCCATCAAGGGTTATGTCTGAAATGTGAATGTACGACTGCTACAGCTGACTGCGTGCACGTTTTAACTTTTTTTTTTTTAAACCAGGTTAGCCAATTTAAATCAATTAAATTTTCACAGATTAAGTAATGCATTATTCTTTGTTAGGAATTGCCTGCATGTGTGGTTAGACCTCACACATATGTGTAAAAAAAAAGTCGCCAAACTTTCACTCTGCATGAAGTCCCGATGCTAATGTATAGTCAATAGAAAAGCTATTCACTAGGGCTAATCTGATACTACTTCACTACTGACAAGCAAAGTTCATTGAAACTCGATAATTCTCCATTTTTAGAAAATTTCACCAAGTTTGAGTTTTCACACATGAAAGCTAGTTTTATTTCCATTCATGAAAGCAATCTGATTCAAAAGATACTTGCACAATCCTCTTACTAGGGCTGGTACTTTCCAGTTTTTTAGTTATCCGTTTAACCGGTTTTTTTTCCGGTCGGTTACACGAAAACCGTTTTTCCGTTTTCAGCAAAAAATGCAGCCAAAAAAATTTCACCACTGTGTAATACATTATTAAAAAACAAAGCTGAAAAAAAAATATGATTTAGTCCTTGGTAAGACAAGCACAATTATTGACTACATGTTGCTTTTTCGGATTTAAACTAGAAGAAAGTTGACGTTGATAAATTTAAGTACTTACTTTATCAAGAAGTTTAACTTTATGTAGCTTTAAAATTTCTACAAGATGTCAAATTTTACATCTTAATAACAACGTAAGCCAAAAACAAAACAACAAAATTTAATACGTTTTCGTTAATGTTCCATTAATTTCAAATTATGAGCCAGAAAAATTAGCATGTTTGCGTTTTCGGGTAGCAACGCATTTCGTTTACGTGTTAAATCGGCGCTTCCCTGCCGTTCGCGCTAGGTATAGACGAGTCCACTTCTCCATGACGCGGGGAGGGCAGATGCTGGCCAGCACGTCTTTAACTGCCTCGTGTACGCGCTGGCGATCAGCAGTTTGTTTCGAAGAAAGTAAGCAGCTTCGATGCGACAACAAGCCCATGGGGTTTATTTGTAAATAAGCTGCCCCCTACCCACCCCGGTTTTCTACTTTCACTGATTTTGAGTGTTTTGATTAGTAGGCCTAAATGATGCCACTTGGCTATTTTGGGCTCGTTCACCGCGGTTTTTGAATGGTGCCCACATCAAACGTTTTTCGGATATGGGTTTTATAATCCGTGTAACCGAACGTGGAACGGTTTCCGGTTAACCGATCCCAGCCCTACCTCTTACATTATCCGAACAATTTGAATTTAACAATCATTTAGTCCCAGCGATCCTAATATATCAACCAAACCAATCCAAAACAGATACTTCACATTCAAATAGGCTAGCATACTTAAATCAAAACCTCCTGCATTTGCAAACAAGTAGTGATTATTTACTTAGCCTAAGATGAAGAAAAAAATTATAGTTTGCATTACAAAACAAAGAAAAAACATGGGGAGGGGGGAAGGGGAAAGTCTATAATTATCTTCTTCCCACCTGCAATGTTTTGCTCTCCCAACCAGTTCACCAGGGATCAAAATAACCAGGAGCAAAGTGCAATTTGCACTCCAGAATCACCAATTTGCACCTCAAACTTACGTGCTGGAGTGCAAGATTTGCACTCCGCAGCTCAACACGTGTACAGTTAGTGTTAAGTACTGTTGACGGATGAGCAATGCTTGACAAAGTGCAAACATGTTGTGCACAGATTAAAAATAATTCTGGTATTCCCTGTCAGCACAGCAGAAGTTAAACGGGAATTTTTATGTTCCAAAAGAATTATGGGAGACTGGCGCTGCAAGTACTCCTGCATCGGTGATCTACTTCGAATCACTTTCAGTTAAACAAATACAGCTGACCATGATGCTGAACCGGCAATAACTAGGTGGGCAAATGCTGGGGAAAAGGTCATAAGGTTTTAACATCTGGTTGGCATGAATTGAATTTTTTGGGGGGGTGGGGGTGGGGGTAGGTACATTTACTGCACTTCCAAGTTGGTGTTCTGCACTCCAGGGTTAGTTCTGGAGTGCAAATTTTGCACCTGGCCCAAAATTTTAAAATTCGACCCCTGCAGTTCTCATAAGCTAGGGTCAACTCTTTAATAGGGGTTCATCGAATATGAAACTCAACTTGCCAAATAAATACTGGATATACAACCAAATAGCTAAACTGCCTAATACCAAATATTCGACACCGTATAATTTAGTTATTCGGTCAGTTACTTGATCGAATATTCTGGAGAATAAAAGTAAATATACTATTTCGTCTGAAGCCTTGACAAAATGCAATGGACGCATCGTTTTTATTTTGTAGGAATGCTTAGCTAACTTTCTCCATTAACAAAATTGCATATATTGTATTAAACTGTTCAAGAGAGCCAGCAATATGCAACCAAAAATCTTTAAATGAAAAATAGGTTTTACAAGTAGCATGCCTAATTTGGCTATAAAATCGGGAAAAAAAATAAAGGTCTTACCCCCGAATACGGATTACAAAAGCCAGTTTAGGTTCTGCAGGCACGTAAAAATTTTTGCGATTTCTGGCCAATCGGGATAATCGTATTTCATCCCTTTCCTTGCGCCGATATTCCAGAACGTACTTTTCAGCACGCTTGAAAATTTCATGTCTCTTGTCACGGCGTTTCTGAAAGAAAAAGCAAACTAACATTAGCAGGAAACATTAAATTAAGCGCTCCCACATGTTCTCAGCCTTAAAATATTCAGCTCCCTAAGACAAAAGGATAACAAGGCTCCCACGCATAAATCTCACTTTTCTTTTATTTCATGACAAAACAGATCCACATTTTATGACAAATCGACATCTTTCTTTCATTTTTAACCCACTTTGTTGCCTTTTAACACAAACAAACTTTGTGAAAAAAAATTTCCGTCACTTTCACAACACCTTTGCCCAACTAATTTTCGATAACTTGCTTTAACTTCTTCGGGCCTCAACAATATAGCTCGGACTTTCTACATCTTTCACTCCTGTTTGTCGAACTATCACATTTGAATTGGCATACACTTGGCATTGGGGAGGGGAAGACTGTGACCAACAATTTTTAATGACACCCTCAAACGTTGACAAATATTTGAAAATTACATTACATTTTTAGTGAGAAGAAAGGCTGGTTTAACACATATTAGTGCTAGCAGTTTCCGTGTAATTTGCTAAACGTTTAAACGACCTAATTAAACGTTCGGTTAACCGAAAACCGTGAAAAATCGAACGGTAACAATAACAACGCAACAAACTAAGACAAAAAAAATTGCCAACATAAAATTCAATAACTAAGTTTTACTAATTTAATTTTAAAAAATTTAAGCAACACGAATCACACGTTAAGTAAGTAAACAAATCGTATTTATTCTGAAATAAAACAAATGTTAAACAATAGCCTAAATTTAAAAAAATAAAATAAGCAGGAATCGCGGGAAATCCTCATACATTTGCGATTGTTTTACGATCTAGGATCAGTCGGCACGCTTTAGAATTTAGCTTTGTTAACCATCCAGTGGTTAGTTGTTTTGAACAATTTGTAGACAATTGTTTAAAAAAGAGTTTTAATTGTTTAATTGGCTTACGTGGTGATAATATTTCATCCATTCTGCAGTGTCCCGCTACGTTTCCGGTGAGCGCGGTTAAAACCCGTCGCGACTTAAGCCTAACCGAAGCTGGTTTCGATTTCTCCACCAAAACCGGAAGTTCAGGTTTTACAGCTGCTGAACAAGTTGGATGCAGCGAAAGCAGCTAATATTCTGGTAGTTTTAACGTTAACTACCAAATAAAGTCACAAAATAACGTTTATTGAATTAAAACTTTGTGCTGTTGTGAGGTAAATAATCAGATTCGGTTAATCGTTTAGCAATATAGAAAAACGTATACACGTAAATTTTCGTTTAAACGTTTAAACGGATAACCGTTATAGCACTAACACATATTCTGGAAAACACTCAAAAGGTGTGGTTTATAGTCAGTGTTTGTATCCCATACTTCTTTTAGGAGACGGAAGTTCATCATCAAGAGGGGGAGGGGAGGGGGGGGGGGGAGAGAGAAGACAGGGCTTCCTTGGAATCTTGAATTCATTATGGGTTTTACCATTATTTTAGTTATTCGCTCAGAATCATGCTCAAACCTCCAAAACCTATCCAGGGTTCGCACGGCTTCACAAATACTGAATTTAAGGCTTTTTAAGACTTTTTACGACACAGCACACTGAAATTTAAGACCTAATTTTAAATCGCGTTGTAAAATCATAATTGCATTAGTCTATGCGATTTTTTAAAGTAAATTTATAAATTAGTAGCTAACAAATGTTATAGGAAAATATGTTTTGTTGATATAGTTTTAATGGAAAAAATTTATTGATCCCCCCCAAGTCAAGTCATGTTTCACGACATATTTAAGAAAAAAAGACTGTCTTCTAAAGTGTGTAGTTAACATGCTATGATGCTATCCAAGTAGAATTGCAAAAACAAATGCTGGTTGTAGCTTGTAGCATCAAGTTACGCAAATTTGGCTCCACTTTCCTGCATTTAGAATTAAAATTTTACCATTGTTGATCTTAACTAATTGTTGCTCTGCTTTGAGCCTTACAACTCAAGGATTAAATGAACTATTGTTATAATGTTAGTGCCTTTTTTCTTATAAAAACTAGGGCCGTCGTCACTTCCAATGCTACCAACACTGCAACCATCGTTAATTTTGAATTTTTTTTTTATATTACGGGGCAATTCTGGTTTAATTACTGGGGCATTTGAAAGTTCATTGACCTGCGAACATGAAACTACCAGTTATAGGGCGTAGCTAAAATTTCTTGTGGGGAGGGGGTCACAACTCCCCCCCCCCCCCCCCCCACTAAATATATTTTCGCTAATCCATAAGTGAAACTTCTACGTCACCAAGCCAGTGTCAAAACAGGAGAGGTAGTCACTTCCCTGCATCTAAATAAACAAAAAAAGCTCCGTCCAGAAACTCCTTCCAATTAAAGCAGTCACCAATTAGTTCAATAATTTTATCATATTGACTGTGCACACTACAACAGAAAACAGTTTTCTAATTTCTAAACGAACTTGCCGATCGTTTTGCAAAGCTAGATTTGCCAAAGTAAGGATTTCAGTGCACTCACTTTAAGAAAATACATAAAATTTGAAACTACATGCCAATAAAAACTACCCGCAGTTGTAAGCGACATCGGCTTTATTCGAATAGTATGGAGATTAAATTAAGGATTTTTTAGGACCAAGTACAGTATTGCATATTTACAACATATTTTTTCCATGCGTTAGAAATACTACAGCGTCAGCACGATGGGCGAACCAGCGGTATGAAGCCACATGGCCAGAAAAAAGCATGATGCAAACCAAAAGTATGCAGTGGGTGTAGACCAATTTCCGCATTTAAAAAAAAAAGTACATAAAAGCAAGTTACAAACTTAATATTCCAATTTTTAAAATGAAAACTACCTCCAAATCAATTGTGACGATGGAGTTTTGCAAATTCTATCTCAACTTTTGATTTTGTCGCTTTCCTAGCTGACCGGACAAGTCCATTATGGCGGTGAGGGAAGTGAGGAGGGAATAATGATGAAATATGAGTGACTTACTGACCCATTACTTTTTTTAAATCGGTAACGTTGTATCTGTATCCCCAGTGTTATAATATTCCACAGCATTCTCCGACGCAGTTTTGTAACCTAAACATTTTTCTGCAGGGTTAATGTTTCCGATTTTTTGAATTTTTCAAGGAAACAAGCCCTTTGAAGCGACGATTTTTTAATTTTTTTGTTGAAGCATGGAAAGCATTAAATTCATTAAAAAACCTTTCTATAACTTTCCCCCCCATTACTTTATCCACAGTAACATTTCTTTTAATGCTTGTAAAAATAAGCACCGCACATGGCAACTAAAACTAATTTTTAAAATTTTTTTGTAATCCTATATCCTACAGGAGGGCCACTCAGTTTTACAAAAACTCACCTATCAGACGTGCCCAGCCCACACTTTCAAAGTACCATCAGACCCCCCCCCCCCC
>JAHWFP010095104.1:11691-80407 GCA_023313725.1 Lithobius niger | reverse complement strand
ACTTAGGGATGGAATTGGTCTCGACTATCCCTGCATAGAAAGACACCCGCATACGAGCCAAGCTCCGCAATAGCGGAGTTTGGCTTTTTTACCCAGAGTATTTGGATAAGTCCAGTAAACCAAGTGGTGCCAGACCCTGCAATAAGGCAGGGTTTGGCTTTTTTTCTGAACTTTTTTTCACTACTCCAAATGGTGACGGTGAACATTGCATAACCCAGAGAAAACCCCACAACCCGCCATCACACGAGACCTGGCATTTGTGTTGCTCCCTGGAGCTACAACGAATACCCGGTCCAGCGAGAGTGAGGTTTGCAGCTTTTATTCGTTTCATGTAAAGTCAAAGTAACAGTTAGGCAAAGTGAAAACATAATTCTGTTGAAAGCTAATGATTACAAGGTTTATTCAGCTTTGGCTGTACAAGGCACATTTTAATAAAAATTCTGCCTAAAAGTCGAGATCCAGATGATGTTGATGTATCTGCTAACAAGTTCGTCCAGAGTGCCTACTTTTGAAACTGTCGTCCATGTACACGTTCGTGAGACAAGTGGCACACCACTAGAAGCTCGCGTGCTGTTCTTGTCTGTACTTCCTGCACACATAGCATCTACTGCTCCTTGTGCTTCTTTCGTGGCGATGACTGGTACCCATGACGGCTGAAAGTCTTGTGGGGCGTGCCTTGTATACTCGAATGATGAGTTGGTTGGCGAACAATCTTTGGTAAGACAGCTGGAAGCATTTATCGGCCTTATCCAGGGACCAACTCCAGGGACCTGATGAGCCTGGAGTTGCACAGAACCTGGTTGAGTTTTTGGAAGAAGAGTTGGCAGTGCCATCTTATGGACCTCCTGCCAATGAAGAACGAGGATATGAGGTGATTTGCCACCATCAATGGTTGCACCTTTATTATTGTGTCCATGTCCTCCTTGGCCGTCTGCTCTTCGATGGCTTGCCTGGTAGTGGCTGAGGCAGTCTGGGGATGGTAACGGAGGACGGTTCTTCAGACAGATGAAAGTTGTTCCAAATTTGGTTGAACCTTGATCTGGCCATGGTCGACCTGATGGAATGGTTTCCTAGGTCTGGGGACATGGACCAATACTGTGCTATCTCCAGCAGGCCATTGTAGCCCATGATGATCAGCATTCCAATGAAAGCCAGAAACTCGTATTTCGGCAATGGTTCCCACATGGTAGTGGGTTGTGGTCGTTTCCGTTTTGGCAACGTTTGCCAGGCTTGCGTGATGGTAGTTACTGCTAGCTCTTGGCTGGAGTTGGTGTTGCAAGCGTAAATGCACTGTGGCACTGATTACGGCATTGAGCAGTGTTCCGCACATTGCCGAAGGCATGCACTAGGGAAGGGTGGCTGTCGCGTGCAGCTGCGTTTGCACGCTTCGGCGCAGTGTGCCTGAACCCGGTAAGTTTTGGTTCTGTGATATCGTGTGAATGTATGTAGGAAATAAATGAAAGTAACAAGAGCAAATAGAGCTTTAAACCAGAAAGAAAAGCGAGCTTTAGCAGAAAAGGTGCAGCAAACCTGATGAAAATGTAAAGCTACAAATGCGTTCGGTGCAAGAGATACGTCCGTACTCGTCAGCGAAAAAGAGCGTGAAATAAAAGGACGATAATCAGAAGTTGCTTAAGGCTTACCTACTGCCTTGTTGATCTTTGTGCGACATCGCTGAAAGGTGTTACCACTTGGGTGCCAGAAGCTTGACATTTTGGGGAGTGGTAGCTACTGATGAGCTTTGAGGCAGCCTTTCAACTTCCAATCTTGCTCCATCGGTCTTCGGGCAATGGACGGGTATGCAGGGGTTGCAAACGGACTGAAGACGGGCTGAATGCACCAGTGCCATTACTTAATTTGCGAGTTTTGGCTCTTGTGCTATAGATTTTTTGGAGGCCCTTGTTCCCTTGAATTCGGCCTTAAATGTTCGGCGTTTTACACATGGACCGCCGCCGGATGCATTTAAGATACTGGTCTTGTACTGTAGACGAGCACTGATGCCTTGTCTGGGCCTACCGTAATCTTGTTCCGTCGGTGTTTGCTTGCCCCACGATTCTTCAGGTGATTCGGGCACACTGGCTGCATGGTGGGCAATCAGGATTCGATTCCAGAGAGGAAGGCTAAGAAATGGCTACCACATCCAAGGAAGGCAGTATGCACACAAATTACACACTCCCGGCATGGGGAGGTAGTGACGAAAGACAACAATACGAGACTCTTGCGAGCCTCATAAGTGGAATGATTGCTCTTTAAACCATCTAACAAGCATCTATTGGCGGGCTATTCTGGTGCCAGCTGCCGCAGTAATTTCAGCTGCAATAGCGTATATTAAAGTTGTTGCGGTTAAAAAGTTTGTAACTGCATCTCGGTGCTGGACCAGCGGTCCACCTTGTGCAGTCTCACTGCAGGCCCCAGAGCCATCCTACCGGCCGTCCCTCTGTGCTCTTCGTTGAGTGTCTTGGGTGACCAGAATGTTTACTTTGAACAAATTAGAGTGCTCCAAGTAGGGCAGCCCACCCACATAGCCCAGCATAAAATAAGACCTCCGTTCTATTTTGTTGGTTTTCAGAACCCGAGATGATGATGAGACAGACGGGTGCATTTGTATTGCAATGCTAGAGGTAAAATTTTTTGACCTTCTCAAGACGAACTATGCGATTTTGCTAAGAATGTTTTTTTTAATCAAGAACGAAAGTTAGAGGTTCAAAGGCAATCATATACCACCCTAGTTCTAACCATAAACGGGAGTATGGGATGGGCACCACCAGGAGTGGAGACTGTGGCTTAATTTGACTCGACACGGGCAAACTCACCCAGCCCTAATGCCGGAAGGGTCGACAAATCTTTATTGATTCGGTGGGTGGTGGTGAATGGCTGTTCTTAGTTGGTGGAGCGATTTGTCTAGTTAATTCCGATAATGAATGATACTCTAGCCTTCTAAATAGATGACCGATCCCAGGGGTGCCGGTGCCCTCTTTGTGGGGGAACAGTGTTGCCTCCGTCGGTTGATCACTTCTTAGAGGGGCAAGCAGTGCTCAGCAGCACAAGAATTATCATTAACAGGTCTGTGATGCCCTTAGATGTCTGAGCCGTACGTGCGCTACACTAAAGGAATCAGTGTGTGTCCTCCCCAGTCTGGCAACCCTCTGAACCTGTTTCGTGATTGGGATCGGGGTTTGGAATTGTACCCCGTGAACAAGGAATTCCCAGTAAGCACGTGTCGTAGCGCATGCGTTGATTATGTCCATGTCCTTTATACACACCACCTATCGGCACTACCGATTGAGTGATTTAGTGACGTCATTATACTGGTGGTCGCGGAGGCCCCGGGTTGCTGTGGTGTGCCGGGAAGATAACCGAACCCAACCATTTACAGGAAGTAAAAGACATAACAAGGTTTCCATAGATGAAACTGCGTAAGGTTCATTACCATGCAAAACGACAAACATTTGCAGTCATGCTAATGGGAAGTCAACCGTCCTGACAATCTGGCAAATTCGAACGCAATCAAGGAAGCCACAGTGACTAACTGGGTTCAGCTGGTAATGTTCCATCGTTGGCTCTTCTTGGGACTCGGGACTGGGCTGCATAGTATCTTGACCACGAAGTGTGAGGGAAAGCTGCTCGATCCGGCCAACAACCAGTCAGTAGGTTGGGGGCTACGGGTCAGTGCGACACTGTATTGATCATAGCTAGTGTGCTGTGGGATTGGTGTACCTCTGGTTTACCAAGTAAGACCGAGGCTAGAATGATTTCCACGTTTTTTGGGTTCCAGCTTCTGTGGGCAGAAGCACGCTCCCAAATGTCCGGTAAGTGAGCCTACATCAAAGGAATATCTGCATGACAGGCATGTCTAGCACACGTCAGGCTGGTCAGTATGTTTCTGCAAAAAGGACAGTTGACGGGCTGT
Organism: Lithobius niger; assembly: GCA_023313725.1. Lineage (NCBI taxonomy): Eukaryota > Metazoa > Arthropoda > Chilopoda > Lithobiomorpha > Lithobiidae > Lithobius > Lithobius niger. The sequence continues at coordinate 76,497 of JAHWFP010095104.1, read as the reverse complement.
GAGTAGTGGGTCCTCACCTTCAGGCTCGAAGACCACTGCACTATGCCGGTTCAACAGCTCTTGGACCGGCATCAAACACTAGAGGTGAGCAGTAGGTCATCCGGCCTTCGGGCTGGAAGATCTCTGTTCTAAGTCGGTTGAACTATTGACCCAGTTGCAAAATAGCGTTGAGCACTGGGTCCTCTTGCCCTTGAGCTTGAAAATCTCTGGTCTAAGCCGGTCGAGCTGTTGGACTGGCAGGAAAGACTACTGGTGAACAGTGGGTCCTCTCGTCTTCGGACTGGGAGATCTCTGCACTGTGCCAGTTGGAGGTGCCAGACCCCAGTGGCAACACTAGCGATGAACAGTGGGTGTCTCTTGCCCTCGGGCTTGGAGATCGCTGTGGTTGAGGTCTGGCGGAAGACTTAATGAATTGACGTACGCCCTCAGTAAACACCTAGTCATCGGACTGTTCAAACGGTTCCCCACTGACTGCATTGGTGTGAAGCGCGTCCTGGACTAGTTGGTTGCCCCGACACAACCTTGTCAGGAGTTCTTTTGTGGGGGTGGAAACTGGTAACGTTGTTTCTAAGCATGTGAATAGTATTGCTGGCAAAGAGGATGTGGTGTGACGTCGAGTGTTTGATGAATGCATTTAAGAGACTGGTCTTGTACTGTAGAATAGCTTTGACTACCGTAATAACATGTCTTGGCCTACCGTAATCTTGCTCCATCGATCTTTGATTGTCCCGTGATTCTTCGGATGATTACCAAGGGTAGCATCCCAGGTGTAGCTGACGAGCTTAGAAATGGTCATTGACTGGACTTACACGCATTGTATTTTGACTGCTCCTGTGGTACACGCCGGGAAAAGATATCTTAGGGGTACGTGGACGTGCGGAGCAGTGATGCTCTTAACTAACCCACCGTCACCTTTGTTTATCAAACTGGCAATGCCTATTGCCTCTCGAGGTATGTGGCTAGCATCATTGGTGTCCTTTGCAGCAGAAACGAAACAGTACGGAGGAGGGACTTTTTTCTGCGGTTGGTGTGTTTACGTCTTCTTCAGGAGGTTAGGGCATGCTGATGGGTTACATCTGTCTAGTCTACCCTCCTGGAGACAAGAGGGGTATGTCGGCGTGCAGTGCAGCAATGCTCTGTGCTAACCGACCGTCCCCTATTCCAGTATTGCCAATGCCTAACGACTAGTATTGTTGGAAACGTACGCGGCATAGTCAGCACCCTGATGCATCATTGTTTAAAGACGGTGAGGTGTAACAACCTGCTAGGAATAGATGGTGTGTGTCGGCGTGCAATACTAGCAGTTATCAGTGGGTAATCTGGCCTTCGGGGTTTTAGATTGCTGTTCTAAGCCAGTTGAGCTCTGACCTTCACTGTGTGGCCCTGGCGAGATGCCTTTTACTTTGCAGCACCGAGCTAGCACTGGATTCTCCTCTTACCGCCAAGACAATCTGTTCTGACATGGAGTGCTGACGAATGCATTTAAGAGACCAATCTTGTACTGTGGATGAGCACGGATGCCTTGTCTGGGCCTGCCATAATCTTGCTCCATCGGTCTTTGATTCTCCCATGATTCTTCGGGTGATTTGGGCACACTGGTTGCATGGCAGGCAGGCAAGAGTCTTCCCAGGAGTAGCAGACGAGTTTAGAAATGGTCGTTGACTGGGCTCACTTGCATTCTAGTTTGGCTGCTTCCTGTTGTCCTCGCTGGGAAAAGATGTCTTAGGGGTATATGGGCATGCGGTGCAATGATGCTCGTCACTAACCTACCATTACCTATGCACACTGAATTGGTGATGCCTAATGCCTAATCATCTTTGCCTGTTACACTCTGGAGCAAAGATGATGTGATATAACTACCTGTTCTGAGAGATGTGGCATTAGGTTGGCATGCCGACCATTGCAGCTATTGATCCCAGCGAGTCTACCGATAGGCTAAATACATCGTCGGTGCCCTTTGCATCAGAAAAAAGACTATGCATTGTAACAGCCCACCTGGAGATGGGCGGGGTATGTCAGCGTGTGGGACAGCAATATTCTGTGCTAACTGACCATCTGCACTACAGTCCTAGTGATGCTTAATGGCAAGTATAACCTAACCGGAGAATATAAGAGGTACGACTCCTATGGAACTCAAGAGTTGTGTCCTGGTTGCTAGCATTAAACTGTATTTCAACATTCTCTTTCTCTAAATTTTTGTCCTGCATGTCAACGTGGCCTAAGGTCCACTCCAAAGTTGTTGTAATGTGTTCTAACCATTTCCCGTGAAGTTTTTCATGTTTCTGTCCAGTCTCTGTAACCAACAGTTCTTTTATTCATCGCTGCCACTGAGTTGAGGCTTCTCTCCCATTGAGCCTCTGGTTTTTAGCATGCTCTAGTATTGGTTCAACGAATGGTTTGAATATTTTTTGCAAATGCCCAGATTCCATCTGTTTTTCCAGTTTGGTATTTTGAAATTTTTGTTTTAAACGCTTTTTTAGAACCTTGTATTGTTTAGTCCTTTTCTTGGATGCGCTTCTCTTGTTTTCAATTTTAGTTGACATGATATTTTAGTACTTTCTTCTTTATAAAAAAAAGTTTTTCTTGTTGACTTTAACGTACATCTTCATTGACAAAAAAAAAACTTGACAAACATATCGTTGACTGAGATGTTATTGTTAGTCTAGCATCCTTACGTTCCCTTGGTATGAGGCCTAAGTTTTATCTACGAGTAGAAAGCCGTATGGAAACCTATTTCCATACTCACCATATGTGCGTCGAAGTTCTTTGGACCTCATGACACCAGTAACATGGTTATTGAAGACGTATTTGAGGTTTGTTTCATCCGGCCTGAAGATAATAATGAGTATTCTGCTACTAAGACTGGTGCAAATAAAATATTACGGTGTCGGCATGCATGCCATACGTGAATAGTGTTAAATTTTATCTTGTTTCTTAATCGTAAAATGGTTCAATAAAGTTGCCGTTTTACCGGGTAGCAGTTCTTCGGGTGATGGGATATCTATCTTCATTACTGGAAGAAAAGGTATATACGTCCAAAAACTTTCTTTAAGAGCTGTCCTGGGATGGAGCTATTTTTCTTGTCAAAGCGACTTGGAGTACAAGCGCAAACTTTCGTAATTCAACCAACCTTGTTTGCAAATTATATGTATAATTAAGTTGGTCTTTTCACATGTAGCATAGGCACCTTATGTTGCACCTTATGATGCACCTTATGTACAGGTGAAAATTTTTGTTTTGTTTCCAAATGCTTGCAATATCATAATTTGAGACCTTACACTGTTTTAAATTTATAAAGAGCGCAGACAGAGTAGGTTTATAGAAATAATACTATATAATGATTCAAATACAAAACAGTAACCATCAATAAAGATGCTAAACTAGGTACGACTTTGAATCATATTCAACTAATGAAGGATAAGTGTAAAATATATTGCACTAATAAAGCTCAACTTCAAAAAATGAAAGGTGCGGGATTGCTGAATACAGCTGTAGACAAACTACAAGTACAGCTTCACATTCCATGATACAAACATTGCTGTCCCCGGAACAAAATTGAAAACGAAATTAGTGAAAAGAGATCCCGAATCAATTTAGTAGACAGAGCTAATAAACATCACAACGTTGAGTATATCAACAAACCAGACTTGAAGCGAATCAACGAAGCAATTTGAAAGTTGGCCTTCAATCTGGTAAAGTAGAAAAATCTTTCAAAATGGGTTTGAAAAAGAAGTTTGTAGCTGCTGCTGTCACTGTGGCAATGAAAACTGAAATAAAGTTGGGAATGGAAGATAAAAAAATGGTTTCATGTAGTTGTTAGTTACGAGCTTCATAAGCCATGAAACGACATTTTTCTAGAAGGTGCCTGGTTACTTAGGGTATTAGAGATCTTGTCGAAGCTAGAATTGGTAGAGATTTTACCCTATGTCTATCGAAATAATTGTTACAACATTTACTTATCATAATTGATGTTTTCTAAGTATGCTTGGGTCGTGCCGGTATGGCTACTTCCCATCAGTGTACATAAATGAAAAGTTTTGCCATTGTGGAGTAGGCTTAGGTAGGCTGAAAATTATTTGGGTGATTCCTACTTAAATGTGTCCATGAGACAAAGGAACTTGGCATGAATTTTCCATATAATCCTAAATTTTCTACACACAGTTGTATTATTGTTGCTGTGGAGGTCACATGGAAATCGTTTTTATTAGTCGACAAAAACGAGTTTGCTCCTAACAATCTGCCGTGAACAATCCATAAAAGGGATTCAGTTGTTAACAGATAAATATCTACAGAGTCAACACAGGAGGCGACAAAGGATCGTAAATGGTTGTTATAAGCCTAAGTCTAAATACAATAGTCCTGTCATGGGGCTGACAGCATCGTTATGCCAAGGTAATTGTTGTGTATTTAAATACAGTTGTTAATTGCAATCAAAGGCTAATTAAACATTATTTTTTTGGGAAAAGAGTAACGGATTTCTCTTAGTCAGTGTGGGACCTGGAAATGGGGAGGAACTGCTGGGGGATGTTCCTCTACACAACCCCTCCTCCCACATGTGCTAGGGAGATAGTGGAATCGTCTTTGCTGCACTTAACTAATATACAAACTAGTGTTGGCTCAACAAATCATCTAAACGAAAGTTTTACGTTTAGACCAATGAAAAATAGTAGCAATCACTTGACATTCTTTTACATAAAGGTTAAGTTGAAAAGGTCTTGGTTACGAATTGTGAGTTAAGGGAAAAACATTGGAATAAACCGATTTGTGTTACAGGGTTTGGAGATTAGGTTAGGGAAGGGTACTGGGGTAAGAGGCCTGCAAGACTGTTAGACCATCGTAACTTTGTGGCAACTGGCTTTGCTCGTTCTAAGGCAGTAGAAGCGTTAGTTCGCCTACCTGCTCTCGGAGTAGATATTAAAGGTCACTCTCTCTCTCTTGCTTTTCTGGTTTTCATGGATGACGGTTGTACAAAGAAAGATGTCCATCAGACGCCATCTTTATTCTCCTAACCCGGAACGCCACTAGTGACTAGGGATTTGGAGATGGAATCTAATCGATTCCTTGCCAACAGAGGTTGGAATGAAGTTTATCACTCAGAGAAGCAACTTTAAATGCAGCAAAGCTGGACTTGTTTCCAAGTTGTGAGCGACTGTAAACTCGCCCTGGGATGTTGTATTATTTCACGCCATTCCCAATGCCCGTAGATGTTTTTTAGCAACAAGGAAAGAGAGTGACGCCTTGAGGAGGATGCCCCGAGTTTGCTTCTTCACAACTTGTTCTGCCTAAACTTCCTTTTCACGAAGTGTGTAGAGCCGCATGAATTTCCTTGTTGAATTCACTGGGAATAAACCGTCCTTCTTCAAGCCATTGCTACAGTTAATATACTCCTAACAGGTATCACCACATGATCCACGTTGTACTTCACATTACGAGTACTGACGTCTGGGGATTGTACTCTGGTAGGAACCGCGGGATTTTCCTAGCCTTTACTTTACCACCTTGTACGGCCCGTGACGTTGAGAGGCCCGTTGACTGCAACCACACACTGCCTACCGGAGGACTTTCCCACAGTTGTCAAGGGGGGGGATTAAGGTTAATGGCACGTCAACAGCTTGGTCATTAGTGCCAACCTCAGTCACAGTGCAGTGGTCCGGGTTGCCACTGCACCACACATTACAGTTGCTACGGCTAAGAGCATTGCATAGATGATCAGGAAAGGCTTTGCATCTGGGGAACGAACTACTTTAGTAATAGCTTTTAAGACCTATGTAATACCTCTGGTTGAATGTGCTAGTCAGGTTTGGACCCCCACCTGGTTAACGATATTAAGCATGTTGAATCTGTTCAGAGGGCTTTTAGTAAGTAGTTACTGGGCATGCATGATATGACTTGTTATAATCAACAGCTTGCATGTCTGGGTATGGACTCGCTTGAGCTAAGGAGGCTTCGTGCAAACCTTTGTCTAACATTGTATATTGTATGTGGAGTAGTTGATGTTGACCTAAGTTCGTTTTCTCCATGCCCAGTAACCACTATACTGGGGGCCATCCATTTAAGATCTCTGTGCCCCTGCTAGAAGGGACTATGTAAAGTACTTCTCCATGAACCGTGTAGTACCCCCACAGAACGGTCTGTCATCAGAGTTAGTCAACTCCTCGAGCCTCAACCAGTTCTGGCATGGTCTTTGGCAGATACATCTCTCTAGTCATTTTAGGTGTTTTTAAAGTAAACAATGCTAGTGCTATAAATATACTCTACCTGGATTTAATTTAATCTTGTTTTAAACTATGATGTATTTTTCTAAATTTGGGAACGTTATTAACGGATGTAACCCCATCCCTTTCTAGTTCTCACTTTACCGTTAGTGTAATAAATTCTTCTTATTATTATTATTGTTATTAAGTTTCACTTTACTTGTTAAAATGTGCATGGATAAAAATTGGTGATTGTTAATTAAATAATAAAATATAGAATTGTAAAAATTGCATCTGTCTAAGTACAGTTGTGCTTTATGAATAAAAAATATTCCTAAATCACAACATTACTTCAACAGATTCGATTTTCTGAATTCTACATTGGATTGTTTAAGTTAAAAATCATTAATTTTTAAGCGTGCACTTTTTAACAATAAAGTGTTACTTTAATTATGTAACCATTATTTACGGCACACATGTCGCTTTTGTTTGTATGCCATGTAGCTCTTTTACGGTGTGCAGTAATGTCGACTAAAAACTGAAAAAATTGGAATTACTTTAAATTTACACCAAATACCGAACGGTAATACTCTAATTCGTAATATGGATAATGATGGTGAATAATTTTTGGCTCACCAGCATTGTTAGAATTTTATAATGCTTCAATCTATGCCTTGCGGCTGGCGTTTGCTGATTGGCACTGTTCCAAAATGACAATAAAATTAATGGTTCAGTGTTCTTTAACTTTGGAATGGCTCCATCAATTCAAAAAGCAGCCTCTTTGAGGATGAAAGACAAAGAAATATATAGCTTAGATCGTGTTTCATACTTTATGTAGGTGTAGTAGTTTTTTTCTGAAACGATGGGGTAGAACAAGAAGAAGAACGACAACAACAACAAGTGAAAAGGAGAACAAGTTCAAATTTACGTGTAGCTCTGCGATTTGGCTAAGTTTGATCGAAAAAGATTGAATAAGAACAGAAGTAGTGTTTCTTGAAGGAGGACTTCAATCATATATATAAATATCGCCGCGTATGATAAACACTTACTACAAAAGCAGCATCTAGTCTCGTCAAATGGGCGTAAAACAACACGATCCTCAAGGTAGCACCTGGATATCAATGTTTTTTTTAATTCTTGGACTATTAACTCGTAGTTATGTAATTAGTCACTCACTCTTGAGAGAATGAAATTGTAAAAAAAATGGAATGAAATGAACATTCCCATGTTGCACATGTTCTTTTGGTTCAGCTTGATTAAGTATAATGTTGCATTCGTGATAAATGTTGTTTAATGTCTTTGTATAACTTGGTGGGTAATTGTGCTGTTTTAACTGAAGAGAACTGTTAAATTTCCGTAAATTGTAAACTAGATCTACAATGTTTGTAACGAGTCCAATGTCCACCAGGTGATTTTGATTGTGGTTTATGGTTGCTATTCCAAATGCCTAGCATAGTTGTTATCATAAAAAATTTATCAATTAAAAAAGTCTTTCTTGATTGCCACTTTTGGTGTTTAGACAGGGCTTAATGGTTCAGTACTTATGGTCACTTAACAGTTTTACAGACATGCATATGTTTTTTTTTATTATATGTTAGTGACGTCCACAATTGCTTCTTCACATTGTTCTATCTGTTCTAATGTTAAATACTGAATTTGGTTTATAGAACTGGAAATGTATATCACAAAAAATTAAAAGCACTCAATTATTAAAATGAGGCCATGAAATGATGGGGAAAACGTTTTGTTATAAGTACTCACCGTTGCTTTGTTAATATAGCTCAACCACTTTTTTCCCTGAAGGTCAGAACCACCACAGCCTAAGCTAATATTTATTAATGTAACTGAATTTCGACACTGTCAACAATTTCATTCAAGTTAGTTTTCAGTTATCAGTCATATGTTAGATTAGTGAATCATGGAGTATTTTTATTTTATATTATATTTCTACGTAATCTCTGCTATGAATCCCCTGAGGGCAGGATTTAGTAGGACATGGGTGAATCATTAAACTAAGGTGTCTGCAACTTTACAGTATATAAAGAACTGAAACATATTACCAATATTTTGTACTGATAATTCATGGTTCTATTTTCTGTGGTGTAGTATACTTGATGGTCAGAGCCAGTATACTACATATTATTATAATGTCAGTATTATGCCTGATGATTAGCATAACTTTATCCTACTTCAAGTGCTCTCCACCCTACTAATGTCGGCTGAGCAAAACAAACCATCTACACTTTAGGATAGGCGTGGTAATTTTACACCCAAAGAGCAGTATTCACTCATAAAACCATAATGTGTTTGATAACATAGCACAAAAGGTTATGTGATGTGGTGCATGCAACGATATAGTGGTTTGCTTGCATTTCATTTCAATGATATTTTGTGAGTTTTGTGTATTTTAAAATTAAATTCTTACACGGTTTGTTTAAATTACAATTGTGAATCATTCGTTGTAAATATTTTAAACGTAGTTATCTCATCTGTTTTCATATTTTTTAATTATATTTTGTCCCAAAGATTACCACCATTTCCAAGACATATCAACAAGCCTCATTGTACCAAGACTAATATTTCAAGAACTTTATCGACACTTTTCAAAACAATTTTGATAACTGACGCAGCTATAGCCTGCAACTGCATTCGACGATGTCGCAACATTCAGGAACATTCATCAACTTCGTTCGGAAATGCCATAGAGAACATGTCAGTGCTATTAGTAACATTTGAAAATCGATTTGTAACTACCATCAAAGAACGATTCTCGTACGATGTATTGACACTGTTATGTGAAATTGGAGGAACTTTAGGTTTAAACCTTGGCCTGTCACTCTTGTCTGTCGTGGAGCTAATTTACATAACATTACATCAAGTGGTTCGAAAGAAAAAGTTTTTACCAAATGATCCAATATTCGCTAAAGTGAAACGAATATTTTTGAAATACTTTGGCAAGGAGTATGCCTCAGCTTCAGGTTCACATGAAAGCAAAACCGTTACTGCTGCTGGAATCGTAAAATTTGTAGTATGGACTGGGTGTGCTTTTGCCAGTTATTGTTTCATTTACTTCAGAATCGTACTCTACCTATCGGATGCAACGAGGGTTTTCATTACAGCAGAAGAAGAAAAAATGGTTCTCTTCCCTAATATTATCATCTGCGGAGATAATACAGTAATTGCTACGGAAAAGAATAAACTGGCAAAAAAGAGAAAAACGAATTGCGAAAAGATAAATTTCAACCTTTTGGATGTATTGGAAAGGAAAAAATATACCGTGCCTGATTTGTGGAACATCTCTGCAATAAACCAGACATTTTGGTCAATGGAGCTTATGGAAAAGGTGAGTATTGTTTTGAATAATGTATTTGCATGTATGAATAGGATATCACACCCTGTTCAACTGGTGGGATTAAGCATTTTTGAGACGCACAGTATTTCCAATTGATCAGCATGCGTTTGGTGTAGGATATCGCCCGCTTTCCGAGTACTGGGATCTAACAATGTAAAGGGCGTGCAGCCTACGGGTCATTGTTGTATTCCAGCATGAGGAAAATGGTGATATCCTACTTCTCAACCGTTTTGAAGCTATCAGTCCGACGTATATTGTTGAGCGCAAGTGAGCACGTGTTTCATTTAGTTGATTATTTATTGTTATTTAACCAAAACCAACTTTTGCAAAGCAGCGGATGCCGTGTTGTGTGTAACTTGAATTGTTGAACGATGTTTTTTTATCTGTTGTTTTTTTTTTTTGGTTTCAGTAAATTTATTCCCACTTTTTTTTTCATTTTTCATTTAACACAAACGAGTGCTGGGATCCAGATCTCAGCTCTCTGCCATGGATCCCAGCACTCCGCCGTTAAAATTGTCCCTGTTCATTCTTGTGATTTCATCGTGTTGTATTGTTAAAATAGGACTGAGAGCTTTAAAACGGGTGTGAAGTAATTGTATGCTTTCGAAATCCTCCTTCGGCAAAAAAGGAAAATAAGAGCTTACCCCGTCACCCAACAACTCAGTCTATTCCTAATTATACGTTCAGCCACCATTGTTACCTAAGACCATTGTTGCTATTGTTAACCAATAAATAATCATAATAATAATAATATATAGAGACGATGCTCGAGGCATCCACCCACCCAAATTCCCCAGCGGCAGATGTTAAGTGGAAGAAGTACCACCATTATTACAGTTGTTTTTTGCCGCATGAGGGAGGAAACCGGAGTACCCGGAGGAAACCCTCGTGCAACGGGCGGGAAACAACCGGAGAAAAACCCGTACATATACACTTCCCATCGCCAGGATCGAACCCGGGTCTGTACGAAGCCAGAGATGTACACTGTGACCAGGACGCCTATCGAATCTGACGCCCCAGTGCTCGCAGCTACCCGTGCAACCAAGGTTAACATAGGGCCTTAAAGCTTCGTTGTGCAAAACACCTGGTGCTGATAACGCTCGCTACAAAACCCGATAAACCCCTTTGTGCTGAGATATTGAAATGGGGTAGATAGACTGAAAAAATATATTAGCTTGATAAACTAACAAATTATCGTAACGAGTGCACAGTTAACGAGACGATAAACTAAAAAAAAGTTTATAAATATCCTAAAGTAAAACAGAATTACTTTAATAAAATTTAAAACATTTGTCTTACTCATTAACAAGAAAAGTGAGCATTACTGACATTTTATTTTCTGTAAAGTATAATAGTGATGCAGAGTGTGGCCTCATCCTTTGAATTCAAACATGGGTTGCAAAAAATAGGAATAGACTTGAAGCCTAATAAAACACAGACTAATAAAAATACAGTACCTTCCTTAGAGATGTATAAAAGTTAAAAATAAAAAAACCTCTCTACATTATTGCATTGATGGGTTCACCATGATGATGTCGTTAAAATGGTTTATTTGGTACTACAACAAGCAACTGATTCTACTTTAAAAGGGTATTATTATACAAATTCACAGTAAAATGGTTAAATCCCAGGTTAAAATAATAAATTTAACATTAAACTAATACTGGAATGTGAGCAATACTTACAAAACACGTGTGGAAATGGTGAAACAGCATGAAAGTGAGAAAATGTAATGACGTATGGGTTGGGTTATTTGCGAGGGTTGGACGACATGGTGCTGGGCAAGGATAGAAGCGAAACGTGCAAGGAATGGCAGGTTTGGGAACAGGCCAAGGAGCAATGCCCAGTATTCGTTTAATGTTAAATTTTTTATTTTAACCCTGGTTTTAATCATTTTATTGTGAATTTGTGCCCTTCTAAATTGGATTGAATTTCTAGTTTTAGTACCAAATACGTCATTTTAACAAAACCATCCTGGTGGACCCGTCAATGTCCACCCAAAGTCCACCCAATTTGTAAGGTGTTTTTTTTATTTTTATTTTTTGTACTACATCTCTGAGGAAGATACTGCATTTTTTAAATATTGGGTACCGAAATATAAGTATGTGTTTTTTAGTTAGTCAGTGCTGCTGGCTTCGTGTTAATTCCTATTACAACGTATAGCACAACCTTCGATTGTTATTGTTGTTGGTTTAGAGAAAGTTAATAAAAACCATTGCAAGAAAGGAGGTAATTATTTACTAGTGGATGGTAGGCTGATTTCAATTTCCCCCGGCGCGGCGGCCCCCCAAGAAATGACGTTTCTGTCTTTATCCATTACAAATTTCAAATCAAAAGGGTTGCCTTTATTTTAAATTTAAATAGAATAAGAAAAATGACAGAAAAACATTAACGACCACTTTGGTTTCGATTTTTTGATTGGATTAGACAATACCAGGACAAAACTGGGTTTGTGCCATTTTTTAGCCACTGTCTTCTGTGCCTCGGAATGCAGCATTTTGAAAATAAAACATAATTCTGAAGAATATTCACAACCACGTTTTTAATTTGGTAAAGGGTTTAGAAGTCATAACCCCCAAAAATTCTCTTCGATGCCTTTTTCGGTTGCATTTTTCGTGTGGTATTTTGGATTTTTACAAGACTTGTGATGTGTAAGGATGTTCGAAAGAAAGAAATATTTGTCACCAAACTCAGTTCACTATGAAATCCGTTTAGAAGTTAGAAGCAAAAAAAATCTTTTCATTCTTACGTTAGGTTTGGCTGCAATCTTGGATATACTTGTTCATGAGTAGCAGGAATGTCTATTTTAAGAGACATGCACGCAGATACACACACATACCTCATGTGAGTGGAAATGACATCATCACCCACGTGCCCAAAAGTGACGTAATAACCCACTTCACCGGTGTGACCAGAAATTACGTTATCACCTCTAACCAGAAGTGATGGCATTTCCTTAGGCTGGCTGAGTAAATTCTACATAAGTCCGTGTATATTCTACCACGAACCAAAGATGTCTGCCCTATTGGCTGTCAAACCACTTGACCGGTGTGACATCGTCACCTCATGTGACCAAAAGTCACCCACGCTTGACCAGAAGTGCATCATTGCCCAGGTCACATGTTTTAATTCTATGAAATTACATGTATAATTTCCAAGAATCCAAAGTTGTTGCCCCAGCGGCAGTCGCCATTTCGAAAAACAACATGGCTGCGCCATTGGCAGTCGTCATTTTGAAAAAGAAGATGGGTTCCTCCATTAGAAGACGTTATTTTCAAAAAATCACGTGAGCCCATCCTGGCAACCTCTACTTTTTTGACACCTCGCAACAACTGTACATAAAGTCCATCAGATAAATTTTACGAAATGAAGACGACTTTGTTTAAATTAGGGTCTCCTAATCACGCGGCCCATCCTCATGACCTCTACTGTAAGTTTGTGCAACTTCGTCCTACCTGTGATAAGTTCCACCCTCCTTAGTTGTGAATCTACCAATTTTATGTAAATTCTATGCGAGTTCTACAAAATTCAATGTAAATTCTATGTGTTCTACTCTTCACGCATCATCATTACTCCCACCTCACGTGACCGAAAGCGTTGCCATCTTACCAACCCACAGACTGATCATTAAACATATCATAAAATGCTCAATACAGGAATGTAAATTTATGGTAACCTACAAATAATAAAGTGTAGATCCGATCCGCGTTTATGTTTGGGTATTCTCACCATGTTCCTCATTCAAGTTTGAATGTTTCCTACATGTTCTGTCAAGATGCTGTGAACCAAATACTAACCAAGTGTAGATCGTGATGGGAACATCAATACAGCGTTAAAGTGAACGTTCGTATCTTTGAGGGTTCGTGAAAGATGATCAAGTTAACATGCCCCTTCCCCTTGCATGTATGAAAAAGAGAAACCCTGGTTCCTATCGGTGGTGAAAAATGGAGAATAAATGTATACGTTGATCTTGGAAAGAAACTGATTAAAAAGTTTGCGGCAGCAAAAAAAGATAATCTGAAGGAGATCTCTTCAAGAATTGTTTAAACCCCTTCGTTGATCCATTAACAGTATCACTAGAGCCCTAGAAAATATTAAACCAGTGAAAGATCATGACGAATACGTAGGCTAAAATATGGAAATACGAGGCATAAAATGATGACGATATGAATGACGAGCATGAACAGATCGAACATGTTTTTCGGAAAAAAACTAAGTGTCAGGAGTATTGTCGATATTTTAGAGCCAATAACAATTTCTCCCAACGTCAGTACTGCCACCATGAGTCAAGCTCACAACTCAGAACTCTCTTCATCAGTAGGAAAATTGTATGCACCTTCAACATCAACTATGATGAAAGTTTGAACTCCTCGAATTTCCTCCAAAGAGGTCGCTTCGGTGTTTGGAAGCTTATGAAGGGAAAAACGGTGGGTATTATACAAAAGTTCATTTGTAACAAAAATGTTTCAAAACGCCAAAAGATAATGATGTTGTGTTGGATTACAATACAACATGGATGGAGGTGTACTCATGTTTGGGTATTATCACCCACCATGAGTTACCCAGACTCCATGTTGTACCATACTACAACAGAACATCGGGTATATCGGTAGTGTTGGGAGAAAAGTAGTACTGAGGATGGAATCAGCTATGAAGCTTAGTTACCAACAAATACTTGCAGTTGCCTGATATCTTGGCTTCATATGCCTTGATTCCAAACGTCAGTAATACTGTATACCGCAACATTGAACCCACTTCTGAAATCCTAAATCAAACCATGGTTACAAGTAAGTGCATGTTACCAAGTTAGTTTGAGAGGATATAAAGGAGAAAAGTGGTTTGTGTCTCCCCAAGAACCCACTGAATCACTAGATCATTCGAGAAGTAACTGATGTAACCAAGTAACTGATGAAAGAGAAAATAGGAAGATTAAAATACATTGTGGTTAGATGAATCAGGATCGTCTGAATGAGGGTCAGATGAAGAATATAGTTCTGATCAGAACGAGTTGGTGGATCCGTTTAGACTTTTAGGCACATCAACCTTGAGAGGTGAAATGCTCACAAAGAGAAAGTATCTAAATTCTATATGAGTTAGAGAAGGAAGAGATTATGAGCGATGTTCAAAGGACAGGGTCAACACAGAAACCTAAGTGCTAAAGATTCTCTGGGCAAAGGGCTATTGTCGGATAAGAACAGTAAAGCTCTTGGTCCAGATGGACTGTCTACTGGACTGTCTGCTGCTTTCTACAGCGAGTTTGCCATAGCATTAACGAAACCGCTCTTCAAGGTTTTTAGGACTTCTCTCGCTTCGAGTATGCGTGACAATACCATTGCTCTTAAGGCATAATAGTGTGTGATTACCTTTCTGTACCTTAGGCTTGGTGTTAGTGATCCAGCGTGATCTTTCATGCCCTTATTGCATTAATGTGACAAATTGGATATCATTATTATTATTATAACCTTGGCTGCCTTTCCATGTTTGAATGATATCACAAACCCTGATTGGAATATTGTCCGTTCAGTCACGTTTAACACTATGTAGTTTTATAGACAAAATTATTTTTAAAAATGTATTTTTTTTTCATACCATCTTGAAAGAACAAATAGGCAATATTCAAATGGAGAACGTAGGCTACTAGACATTTTAATAGATGTTTGTAGGTTCCCGTAACGATTTGCATTCGTTTATTGTATGATAACTGCTATATCTTGAAAGAACGAGTAGGTAACATTAAAACACAGATGAGAACGCAGTGAAATGCCCAAACATAAACACGTAACGTTTCTACACTTTTTTAATAGTGATTCTAAGTTCCCATAACAATTTACACTCGTTTATTCAAACGTTTTAGAATGTGTTTAACAATCGTCGGCAGGTTGGTATGATGGCGACGATTCTTGTTATTTGAGGTGGGGGTAATGATGACGCACGAGGAGGAGAAATGTGGAATTTCCATACTATTTGGTAGAATGAGAGTTCAGAAAGTGTGTACAATGTGGCTCCTGTGAAGTGGATGGGGGTACGCCAGTCAAAAAGTAGAGGTAAAGATATAAGAAAGAGCCGTCATTTTGATAGAATTTACACTATATTTGATAAACTTTACACACCCTAATTTGGGACGGGGGTCTCTAAACAACATTATTATACGTGAGGTATTATTCGCGTATGCATTCACCGCGTATTAAAATGCAGAAGCACGAAGAGGTAGGAATATAATTTTTTTTAAGAATTACGTTTATCATGCGGTATTCCCTTCAAATTGGTGGAATGGTAATTGAGAAGGTTGTAGCAAGGTCAAAAAGTAAAGAGACCTGCAATAGACGAACGTCATTTAAAAAATCGTATTCATCTCGTAAAATTTACGTGGCAAACTTTACATGCCCTGTTTGGGAGGTGTCGAATAATTGCAGGATGCGAAGGGGAGTCACGCGATTTTTTTCAAAATGGCGACAGCCTCCCTATGGCAACTGTCTTGTATTCTTGGTAGAATATGCATGGAGTTTAGTTGATTTATCCATTGGACCTGGGTGATGAAATCAGTTCTGGTCAAGCGGGGAGATGGCATCGCTTACGATCACATGAGGGTGGAATTATTTCCAGTCACGTTAGGTAATGAATGGTGTGGCAGCCTGTGGGGCAGCTATCTTAGATTCTCGGACGAATATCTATGGAATGTGGTAGAATTTACACAACCAGCCTGGGGCAATGACGGCACTTCTGTTCAAGTGAGTTACTTTTCAAATGAATAGTGACATCACCTACCGTCACGTGAGGTGTGTGTGTGTGTGTCTGTCTGTCTCTGTGTATATGTGAGTGTCTTAAAATAGACATCCAACTGCATTCCTGTTTTCGTGTTTGGGTATGCTTGTGGTTGCGTGTTTGTTTCATTACACCTCCAGAATGAATGTGTGTGATCATCACATATTACTAATAAACTTCCTGCTGCCATGAAGACCAGTGATGCAAATTCTGTAAAACTGAGCTAGATTTAAAAAGCAGCTGACATTTTGTAAAGGCCGTTACATCAGTGTTTCACTGTAATAAATACCTTTGGGTTACCCACAAAACAAATTGGCCCGAAGAAGTGGTGCAAATGCGTTGCTCACATTCATAACAACAATTTCAGTACTGCTTCACCACAAGACGCTCTGATGGGTGCCACTTTCAGCTTGGAATGTGCCGAAATTATTGGCTATAGAGTAACTAAATTTCTAACTTGAGCGGTATGTGAGGTAGCTCCACAACTTTGGGTAGCTCAACGTCTGGCAGATGCTGCCACTTTGCCTACATTTCAGCTACCACAATCAGCTCAGAAATTGAACTAGTACCATCGTCTGTCACCAATAATTTTGTCATGATCATGTGACGAATATGGCACCCGTCGAAACTGCTATTTTGTGGCAGCAATGAATTTGTTGCATCGAAAGTAGCCAAGTGTTTTTAACCCTCTTTTTTGTTCAGTTGTTGCGCATATAACCCAACCGTAATACATACAAGGAGAAATCTACCCACAAAATGCCTTTAATTAAACCTTTTGAACCGTTTATTTTTTGTTAGAACTTGCGCAGCCGTTCCTTAAGGCTTGATCAAATTTCTGTTCTGTCCCTAAATTTTTTTCTTTTGAGTTGGTAAAGAAATAAAAAAAAATAGCAGTTATAATTATTGTAATGGATGATAAGAAGCTAACGAACCATATCCTAAACAGAAACCAAATTAAAAAAGCTATGCTTAATTTGTGTCAAGTGAGTATCATGCCCAAATTTTAAGGACTATTAACAAATGCAGTACAGTCATAAAAAATGAAAACGACCATAAGTAAAACATACAATACAATACAATATGACCAAATACCATTTACTAACCTTAAAGCCATTAGCAATTTTTTTAAACTTTATTTTGAGACACTAAATATGATAAACAAATTACCGAAATTTTTTTACCATACCTTCCTTGTCTATTAAATAATGGTATTTTTAATCATTGCCGCAAATTTCCTACTATTTCTATTACTATTTTTCTGTTTTATATTTCAGCACATGCCATCAATCAAAGAGAGCCACTACATTTCTGCAAACTGGAGTACAATTCTTTTGCCTGAAGGAAACTGCACCCAGCTAGAATTCGGTAAGACTAACTAATTTTTTTTCCTGTTTAAAAATTAAAGCTCTAAGATGTTGAAAGAAAAAGCTGATTTATAGGTTGAATAAACTCGTGACAGCAGTTTTGATAGACGAAGGATGCCACTGCCGTGGCGACTCGGGAGAGTGATCAATGGCCTGGGAGAGATGAGAGTCAGGTTATTTAGGAAGAATGCGCTGACATATTCACATTGGGGTTCTGGAGGCATTAGGCCTTATAGTTTTCACTTCACTAGGGAAAGCTCATTTGAGAACAAGAATGCTAAAATTACACATAATTTATATTTTTTCGAAGCAAGAACTTGATAATCAGCCTATTTACAGAAAACACTATAGGATAGAGCACTGTTTCAATATTGATCTTTTTTCAAACGATACTAAGGTAACCTTTTTATATTTAAACTAGAGGAAGCCTGTGCTATGCACGGTTGGTTTTGGATCCACTGTTTGCAATTAACACTGGCGATAGCCATTGTTAGTAAGGGTCGACCTAGGATCTCTGTGTTAAACTTTCAACTTTGAGAGGTTATAACTCTGTCAAAAGTAAACATCTATAAACCAAATTTGGATTCTAGCCTTGACTAGTCAAGGCCTGTCTGCAGTCCAAAAAATGTGAAATTCGGGCGAGCAAACCCGAGATACAGAGAGGGGCCAAATAGACAACTTCTTGTTCTGCTACTTCTTCATCTTGTTGTTCTGGGGATACTTTCGTCTGTCCTCTCTACAGGTCAAACCATTTGTCCTATGAAGCTGGTTCTTAGCTCATTTTGCAGGTATTGCTCTGTAGATGTGCCCTTTCCATAAGGCATTTTCTAATTGGTCAAGTGGTTCAGGCGTTATGGAGCTCTAAACGACCAGATTGATTGTTTTACATTGTTTTAAACATTGTTATTATGTAACAATGCCAATTAGCAAACGCCAACTGCAAGACTGAAGATTAAAGGATTTGTTTCTATTATTAACACTGGCGGTAGTAAAAGTCAGCCTAGGGTCTCTGTGTTGAACTTTCAATTTGGACCGTCAACTGCACTGCTTTACAGTTTAGCTGCAATTCTAAAAGTAACACGAATTAATAAACAAAAACGGAACGTTAAAGGTTTAGAGTAAGGGTCTAAAAGTCAAAACCTAGAAGAAACACGGACAAGCTTTGACAGTAAGGATCTAGGTGTAAAATTTTGTAAGAGGCTGGTAAGCATTAGACCCTTACTACCTGGTGGTCAGAAATAAATACATTTTGACGAAAAACTGGAAATCCTCCTACAATGACCCATGTGATGATCCAGTGGTTGGTATACGTTTGCTGCTTTGCTTTATGTTCAAAATTATTTGTCCACTTAGTAACATGGCAGGGTATTCGCAGCAGAGAGCATTACTGGTTATCCTCTACCGTAAATCTACGAAAAAATAATAACAAAATTCTAAAGCATCAAAAGACAAAATGCCAAATTTCACAAGAAAATTGTAATTCCTAAAGTTCCATAAAATATTCTAAGAACAAAGAAACCTGTTACAACCGTTCATACACATTCTGTCCGAATAGACTAGAACTAAGCTAACCACAGGGTAGTAATGGTCTAATGCTTACCAGCCTCATACAAAATTTTACACCTAGACCCTTACTGTCAAAGCTTGTCCGTGTTCCTTCTAGGTTTTGACTTTTAGACCCTTACTCTAAACATTTAACGTTCCGTTTTTGTTTATTAATACAGCTACGGTTTGGTTGCTCATGTGTCTGTCCATGCCCCACCGAATTAAGTTTCCTACTTCCAAATTGTGTGCACCCTGGTTAACAAACGCTTTCATCGAATTCAGTTTGTTCAATCCAATTTTTGTTCACAATGGCTAACAACGCTGATTTTTGTTCGCTTTCCTCACTTAATCAGGGCGTACTGAGACACATATCACTGGATGCACCGTTTTAAAAATTGGCACGCTCAAGCATCGTTGCATGAAAAAAATTTAGTTTTGTGCACGCTGGCTGCCAAATGCGTTCATCGAAATAAGTTTGTTGAATCCAATTTTTGTGCACACTGGCTAACAAACGCTGATTTTAGTTCGTTTCGTTCACTCAATCAATGCATCCCGTGATGCCATTCAGTGGATGCACCGTTTTAAAAAATTGGCACGCTCAAGCATCGTTGCATGAAAAAATTTGCGCATCCCTTGGTGCAAATCACTGGATCCTCCGTTTTAAAAATTGGCTCGTTCAAGCATCGTTGCATGAAAAAAATTTCCCTTGCTAATAATGTTGTATTGATTGCTGAAGTCCGTTGTACGGATGGGTGGTGTTGAATACACCGTTTGCAACACTGTTACTGTTTGGTACTTAAGTGAGTGAGAATTAAGTTTCGTCAATCAAATTTACTATTTGCTAACTCAATTTGCAACCCCAGGCAGGATGCAGCCCTCAATCCCCCCCCCCCAGGCAGGATGCAGCCACGACCCCTTTTCCGGATTCTGTGTCTACGCCCTGACATTTAAATATTTCTGTGGGAAGTAAATAAATTCGCTTTTGAAGAACAAAGTTGAAACCTTTATCCTTGGTGGGCTTTGACATTTTTGTTTTCTGGGAGAGGCAGAAAGTAAATCGCCCGGGCCAACAATGCCTCATTATTTTGTTTTCACTTCTAGATGTTTTAACGTTGCCGGTCAGTCTGCAAGATATACTTTGTTCCACATTATGCTTTCAGAAAACTGACTGTATGACGCCACGTTTTCTTCCGCCACGAGTGCAAAAAACCCGTAAACATCCCATTCGCAAACTCTAACAGTAACTTTGTTGAGTGTACAAATGTGCTATCGACGTGATTTTGCGTTCTTAGTGAAAGGAAACGAGTCGTCATCCAGTCAGTTTTCTGAAAACATAATGTGGAACAAACAATAGCAATGGCAAGCCTCGTGCTCCGCAGTGATTGTTGCTGTCCTCTTTGAAACAATTCAGATCTGCTCTGAAAAGCCGCATCTACAAAATAAATAAGCTGTTCTATCGTTTCTAGGTGCCAATTTCGAGGCGGCCTCGAAATTCACAACGTACCTTAGTTTGATTTAAAACTATATGCGTTTAGCTGAAACACAGATTCCTTCATTTTCCCCATCAACTATCAACGGGTTAGACGAAATTATTAGGCACAATTGCAAAGATGTAACACATGCACGAAGAAGAAAAGCGATTAAAGTGATTACTGTGGCCTTTTCCTTTTTTTCGTTTCTGTTTGCCCGTCATCCAGAATAATTATGTAGATAACAAATTGTATAATATTTTGTTGTTCTTACTGCAACTGTCGTAGTTTATATTTCTTCATTTCATGCTATTTTAATATCGGAATGAGGGATAATTTTATTCACCGAAAGTTGTCGGAAAAAACAAAAGTAGGGCATTGTTCTTGATGCGGCAGTACCTGAGAAACATTTATTATTATTTATGTAGGCTTACTTACAAACAAGTGCGGACGTGTTCTGTGTCACTCACAATACACAGATATGGTCGTACAATAGGATCTTTCCTATGAAGCGAGTGACTCAAATCCTTGCCTGTAATTCGCATGTCCTTTCTCCACTTAGTCTGCTTATCTCTACAAAAAAATATCATTTTTTTTTACAATTATCAATTTGTTACAATTATCATAACATACTAAGGCTATTTCCTCATCTTTTTCCTCTCCTCATCTGAACAACCGAAATGATGTTGGTAACTTCCACTGAACATCTGCCTCTTGGGCCTTCAAAAAATTTTAAGCTTATTGGATGACACCTTCTATTCTATTCACTATTCGATTCTTCTACTAGAACATTAGACCTAAAGCTTTGCATCCTGATGCCACGATTAAAAGCAAAAGTATTTTTACATTATTTTATCTATCTAGATTGTGTCTTCAAACAAGCAACTAACCAATTCACCTTCTGTTTACATCATAAAATTCCTTCTATTCTTTCCAAAGCTAAGACTGGTAGCTTTTTTCAGTTCAGTACATGTCTTTTTTTGTTAAGTATGATCACATTCAACAGTCACCTGTGACCATCCTTCACGAATGTCACTCAATTAGCAGTTGCCGTTTGGCCAGAACTGTAAACTTTACATTGATACAAATTCCTTTGGTATTTTATATTCGAAACATATGCAACATCAGCGAATATGTAGGTTTTAATTTTTTACATTGCTTTGACACAACATTCCAAAAGATACTGAATTGTTGATTATACAGGGTGAGCCAATTAAAGTGTTACGAACCAATATCCTGTGAATGGCTAATGAGAGAATAATAACGATACAAATGCAATCATGGGTGTGATGGGGACGTTAATACGAGAAAAAGGAATGACCTTGAATTAATGTTTCAAGGTCATCCTAGTGCTATCTTCCAAATAAGATACGATACGGCAAAAACGTAAATTAGAAAGTTGGACCCAAGGACACACTATGACCAACAAAAAAAAACAAATTCAAAATCGGAAAATCGGATAATAAATAAAATAATTACGATGATGTTAAATACTAACTCTGAACATGCTAGCTGCACTGTAGCAAAGCCAACTGCCGAGAAGTCGGCTTCACTGCAGTGCAGCCAGTATGTTCAGAGTTAGCTTTTAAACATCATCGTAATTATTTTGTTTATTATCCGATTTAAATCTTTTTTTGGGTCATATTGTGTCCTAGCGTCCAACTTTCTAATTTATTTTATTGCCATTTTTTGCCATTTTTTTGCCACGAGGATGACCTTAGAATATTAATTCAAGGTCAGTCCTTTTTTATCGTGTAAACGTCCCCCATCCACACCCATCATTGTATAGTTAAGAAATAAAACTGCCCATTTGGTGGGTGGTGACCGACATTTGTGAAGGTTCCCAATGACCTTGGAATGTGCAAATACACAAATCCAAATTAAACTCACAAGCATTTATTTGTCAAAACCTATTAGTCAACTATTCTAAAATGGTCAGGTATTTGAAAGTTAATACATTTCTTTGGAATTTCAATTACTTTCTTCCACTTCCTAAACGAAACGTGACTTCTTCAAGTAAAAATTGCACGACTGTATGTGCATCAGTTGGCCCAAGTACGTTAGGCCTACTGTCTGAAGCCCTCACGGCCTGCACTTCATGCATGGTGACGTGTAGCTTTTTGTTTAGCACAACATTTGAAGGGACACTTTTGTAGTCATCACGACACTTACCGTTTAGTGTACAGATTTCTTCAACATTTATTAACGATCAATTCAGAGAATAGGCGTAATAAAGACTTACCAATGCTCGGAGTAGGATCATTCTGACTCTGAAATTGCTGTTCGTCTAACCTTCCAGGACCGACGATAGCTTACTAGTCTTGTTGTCATGCCCTGGTCATGCAGTAAACGATAGCAAAGCTACAAAAATTCCACGATCGTAGCTGTACTTTCAATAAAATTACTGTAGTAGATGTTTACTCCGTGCAGCATAGTTTTCGAAGTGGTGCTTTGATATTTGCCAACCGGTATGCTCTTAGCCACTCTTCTCTTCTTGCATTCCTGATTTAAATTGCGCGTTTAACAATGTCACGTGAACAACTACAGTGAATCGCTATCGCATCGCGTGGCTCAACTCTGGCCTCAAGGTATCCAATATGACTTTAGTTTCATGCTTGTAGCCTATACTTAAAATAATATTTAATTAATATTTAAAACTGGTACTCCTACGAATCTGAAAATGGTTGATTTATTTATGTAGGGCTTCTAAGACCTTAAAGCTTTTATTATTATCATTATTTTATTATATATGTGTAAGTGGTAATGAAACAGTTTCTTTGGCAATTTTGCAATGGGTTTGCACTGAAAAGTATACAGAAACAGTGGACTAAATAAAAATATTTTTCTGAGGGAGGGGGTAAATTTAATACTGTTCTTTACATTCCTGCTAGAAGACGTCCAGGAAGACGCTAAGTAGAGGCAAAGGGTACGTACCCCTCCCTAAATTTTTGGCCGCTCCCCTAGTATCCCCCCCATCAGATCAAAATCAAACGTATTGTCGTTGCTATCAAGACGTTGTTTCTCTTGCGCTTGTTGTCTATCGTCTTCCCAAAAATTGAATTATTCACCAGTTTGTAGAGGTTTTTATCAAAATCGTTAGTAACCGCTTGCCGTTTCTCGTTATTAAACTCAATGTAAGGTTTCATCCAAGGTGCTTGCTTAAAACTGATTGCTCTGTGTATTTTCTTGAGAACCATGCCGAGGGAAAGGTAGTATTTTAAATTCCTATAGTGCAACATGTACTTTTTCTTTGAGAAAAGGTTAGGGTTAGCTTTAGGCCTTTGCTGTACGTTAACCGCAAGTCCTGGATTGCTCGACGGTTGAAACGAGAAAGTATAGACTTTGTAATTTTCATGTGCTCCGGGGGCTAGCGGGAAATCATTGTGCGATACATGAAGCTTTTCCGGGTAGTCCAAGTCCACTTCCAATATCAGCCCTGTATGACTCTCATCTCCGTAATTATCGAGATTTATATCCTCGAGCCGGTCTTCCGGCACCCATTCCTACTCTCCGGGAGGTAAATACTCGCACATTACAGAACCGTACAAGTTGTTGAAGTCCAAAAATATGATGTAAGAATTCTTTTTATCAGGGTCGAAGGTAGATGGTATATACGGGTTGTCGGGTTTAGCGTATCTTCTAGCTATAAACGAGACACCGCCTCTTATACCCTTTTCCACCATAAGATGCATGTTAATGTTAGTGAAGAGATACAAAGACACTCCCGTCCTCTTGAGCGCCACGTTCCAAGATAGGGAGAGTGTAGAAATGTATTGAGTGGGGTCCAATCCATAATTATTAGCCAAACTCGTCGCTCTACAGTTTTCAAAGATATCGGCTAAAAGTCCAACATCCGTCCACAAATACAGGTCGTGGTAATCTGCAAACGTTATACATTTGCCTAAATCCCAAATCTTCATCGCATGTTGATAAGATTCAGAGCAGATTGCTCCTTTCAACAATGAGGCAAATGCCGATATGGGAGGTAAAAACTTCTCCTCAAACACTTCCACATTTGTCCGGTATTCATAGGGAAACACACCTTTTTGCCGAAAGCCTCGTTCAAGGTCCACGGATTCACCTTCGAAAAGCTTGTCCATGATGCTAAAGCTATTTAAGTTCGAAGCTAGAGTTTCCAACAACGATGCCATCATAAATGCTAGACTGTCTATGAAAGTAAAATCGCTCAATTTCATGCTGCTGCTGATTCTTTCCTTGTTCTTAGCAATGATCCTGACATTATGCAAAGCCTACAAATCTTTAAACGAATTCAAAGCCTTAACCACAAAATGACTATCGTATTTTTCGAAATTATGCATAACAACTGCTATGTTTTTGTTCAAAGTGTAAGAAAAGATACACTTGCTGTGCGCGGCACCTCTAAATTCACCGGTGATGTGGTCATGGTCTAGTACTTTCGTGAACCCATTAAACGTTTCTTGGGGTGGGGTGAATGCTCCTTGTTGCAGATATGGCACACCACAGCTTCTTTGTACAGCAACCACTGCTCCTTGGTTAAACGTTTCATTTGCTGCTTGTGGAAATCCACGTAAGCCACGATCTTTTTCTGCTCCTCTAATATAGATTCGAAGAAAACTTGCACGCAGTCTACGCCTCTGTACAACTTTTTGGAAAACACTCCACCTAAGTGGTGAACAATCACGTAGGCAAAACTCCAAGCTTCGTGTATGTGGTTAACTCTGGTGTATGTATCGTTTCCATCACAACTGGAGACTGGGTGCAGCGGCGCTTCAAAGTCCACGTAAGCTATGTACAATCTTTTGAGCTCGTTTTTGAAATTTTTAAACTGGATAACGTCATGGTCGGGCAACGAGGTCTTTTGAAACGGAACTCCCTCTCAAGAAGGAAGGTTGTAGTTTTCATACCCGAAACGATTTCAAAAACCGTGTAAGCAATGCCTGCAAAAATACTTCAAGGGCCTGTTGTGGTTGAAACTCGGGACGAATCTGTCGAGGTCTTTTATAGTCACGTAGTGTCCGTTGAGAAGAAGCAAGTCAACGTGATGCTTACTTTCAACTAAAGAACTCACGCGATAATCACAATGCTTGTCATCCTCAAAACCAAAAACAGATACTGAAATGTTGTTGGCTTTTTCGAACGCCATGATTTTGGATAAAGGAACGGGGTCCAACACACCTACAACTAACTCGTACACACGAGACAGGTAAGGTTTCGTATCCCAATCATGTTGCGAAGATTGAACGGGGTGTATACTAACCAACACGGACCACAGAAAACATCTATCATCTTCACTACGCACATTGACCAGTATATCTGGACTTAGTTTGAGATTGTTGGAGAGTGCTACGTAACCTTTCCCTGCAAAAGGTATATAAATTCTAATGTATAGTTCGGTGCACACGCATTGCTTGACAACCCATCCACTTCCTTCCACTGCAAACTGTCCAATACTATGCAGAATCTTGTTCGACATTTCCGAAAGAACCTCCTTGCTCACCACCCTGACCAGGTTGGAGTTAAAATAAGCTTTATTAGTTTCCGTATTATCCGTCACTTTTTCGAAGAGAATGCTTAATCCAATTTGAGCTTTTATTTTTACCATAAGACGTCGACATTGTTCTGAAAGATTCCAATTTTTGTCCTCGTATTACTACAACAAATTCAAAGGCTCGTAGTGTATCATCCTGCGTTAAATCCAGTTTAAAGTTAAGAAACATCTGTTGAAAGCATCGCGCACAAAATCAAACCCTCCTAAATCCAAACTGAATGGCCTCATCTCGAGCTCGGTATCGTCTGTCACCTCTGTCTTGGCTTTCAAATCGTCAATCATGTCGGACATGGCCCAGTCGATTCTGGAATCCTCTATTATAGCTACGACTAGAGATTTGACCTTGTTGGCTACGAAGTTGAAATTTGCTGTTATTTGAGATATTATTCCTTTCTTTTAACCGGGGATTGAGTTTAGGAAAAGACAATTTGTCTTTTTTTTTTAAGACAATACAATTTTCCTTCCACGTTGTTTTACAGCCCCTCCACACTTGTGCCGTTTATACGTGAGACTGACCGAGTAAGTCTCACCGCACGATTCGCAGGTTACGTTACATTTTCCTTCGTGACGCCTTTCTTGTCTCCATTTATATCTGTTGTTCCTGAACGTCTTTTCGCAGTATTGACATAAAAAAATCTCATTGTCAGTCAGTGGAAGCTCTCGTTTTTTTCTTCGTCAATCATCGTTGGTCCTTTTTTTTATCTTTCGAAACCGCCTCTTCCTGCATTGGAAGAGACGAATGTGAATTCCTGGTGTGAACCGTAGCTTTTGCCAAATCGGGAAAATACTTCCAACAAGCTTTGTAGTAATATATACCACAATATCATATAACATTGTGGTAATATATACCACAAAACCCCAATCAAGAGAGGGAAATAAATGCAATTATTTTTTTGTTTGGCTAGGTACTGAGTGGGTGACTGTAGCAGTTGTGCACGCATCCCAACTCGTCATGGGTGCAATCTGGCAGAGATGGTTGCGAAAGTTCTCTCCGCTATACATACGTACTGGAGACTTCAAGCTCCAGTATGATTTTTTCAGGCGTGATCATTTTTTCATTGCAACGGTCGTAGTGTGCAAACATTCATCGTAGGAAGAAACGAGTCCCCCACAATCGAGACACGTATAGTTTAAGATGCAAGGCTTCTCCAAATGACTTTCCACCTCTTCTGGCAATGAAAACTTACCTTTGCATTTCTTGCACTGGAACCTCGAGACCACCTTGTACTTGGCAGCCATGGCTGATATAAAGATCGACGTAATTATACGCACCTTTTATACCCGTTCCCAAAGGGTTTGTAGCCACATGCTAGAAAGTCACACCCCTCATCTGTAAAACTTGTGAAAAATGCTCCCCAACAGCAACACTTTAAAAAAAAAACCGCAAAAAATATTAGGAACCCCAATCTGCAGAAAGGAAGGAGGGGGCAGCAGGGGGGACTGGGGGACTGTTCAAAAGTGCTTGTTTTCTACCGTTTTATCTACTACTAGA
Organism: Lithobius niger; assembly: GCA_023313725.1. Lineage (NCBI taxonomy): Eukaryota > Metazoa > Arthropoda > Chilopoda > Lithobiomorpha > Lithobiidae > Lithobius > Lithobius niger. The sequence goes on along the minus strand of JAHWFP010095104.1, from coordinate 48,789 downwards.
GGCTAGAGAGGGTTCACAGTTGTAGGCATCACCGTTCCGCAGTCTCTTTTCAATTGGAACCTGGAATGCACGCGGGATAAGTAGGAAGAAAAGCAAAATTGAAGATTTATTTTAATATGTCGGTATTTTAGGGGGCCAAGAGGCATGCGTTACGCGTCCGGAATTTGGTAACACATCAAACGTAACTTGCATTATGTCCAGCATGCATTCCAGTGTTCGGGTCTTTATAAAATGGAAGGTGCTATATCTGGTGTATGTCTGCAATCAAGAGAGGGAAATAAATGCAATAATTTTTTTGTTTGGCTAGGTACTGAGTGGGTGACTGTAGCAGTTGTGCACACATCATAACTCGTCATGAGTGCAATCTGGCAGAGATGGTTGTGAAAGTTCTCTCCGCTATACATACTTACTGGAGACTTCAATGGTCGCCATTATCAGTGGGGTTCTGCCAAGTGCGACTCTAGAGGTCGGCTGCTAGCTCGAGTAATTGACGAATTGGACCTTACTGTTGTGCATGGATCAGTGCCAACATTACAGCTGACTGGATAGCTGCACGAGTCTGTTCTGGATTTCTTTCTCTGCTCCTCGGGAGTTTCTGTCGCTTTTTGCTTGGAAACCTTTCAGGGTCGGAGAGGGAGTGGCCATTTTTCCTGTTGTTCTGCGACGCCTCAATTCTCCGATTCTTGCAATCAGGCAGAGTTGTAGGCGACCACTTGTGGAAAATGGGTCTTTTCAAGTCTGGTGTGATAAGCATGCTCTCCCCTCCTGGCGCACCTGGTAAGAGAGGTTCTACACTCGTATGGTGGACAGATGCATGCAGGTCTGCTGTTAAAGACAGGCGTCAGGCTTACAGGATGTGGAGGAGGAACCAGGCGACGGTGTTATGGTTGGTCTACCATGCTGTCTCTGTTGAATCAGCTCTGTATATCATCAGGACCAATAAGGTGCAGTATGGTGCGCGTGTCTATGCTGCTGTCACTGCAGCTGGTTCTATTTATGCTGCTTGGAAGACTTTTCGCCCTCAGGATAATCGATGTCCACTGATTTGGACCTGTGGCCAGAAAACGACTGGAGATCCCAGCACTGATGTTCTTCGCGGAGAGGCGCTCGCGGACGCGTTCAATGCAAGGTTTGCGAGTGTATACTATCTGCAAATGGGGTCCTCTCCTCCCTCAAACAACGGCTGTGTTGTCGATGGTAGGGCCAGCATTGATTCTGTGTGTGATGTGTCTTTTATTATGTTAGAGTTGCTTTCAGCCCTTAAAAAGTGCAAAGCCAACAGTGCGGCCGTCATTGACCGTGTAACATACAGGGACCGTTTTACCCTGTCTGATGATCATCGGCGGTGCCTCCTACAGGACTGTCAAAGCTTGCTGGGCGGTGGAACAGTCTCACCCTCGTGGATGTTTACTGTTCTCATGCCAGTCCACAAGTGTGGCAGTGCCCTGTCGGACCTGCGCATTACCACCATATAGCTTTGTTGTCATGTATGCATAAAGTTTACGAAAGAATGTTAGTTTTCGGTTGAATTGGGATATTGAACACTATGGTTGTCTGTCTTCTAGACAGTTTGGATATAGAGCGGAGCGCAGTGCCCAAGATGCAGTACTGGTTCTTCTGTCTGGAGTTCAAGAGACTTGGGTTTGCGGGCTAGCCATTGTGGCAGTCTTTCTCGATATCCAACCTTCTTATGGCACAGTTAGCAATGCGTGGGTCCGTGCCTCTCTTCTGCAGATGGGAATTAGCTTTAGGCCGGTTGTTGCCATCACGGCTCTCTTGGATACTAGGCATTGTGTTACCAAAGTAAACGGCTTCTGGTCGTCTCAATCAGCAACAGACAGGGGTTTATCTCAAGTCAGTTGCCTTACCACAGTTTTGTTTGCTGTTGCTATGAACGAGGTCCTCGTTGAGCTGGAACTACGCAGACGATGGTGCTCTTTGGTTTATTGCTGCAGATCCAACAGGTTTGTCAGGTCTGATTCAGCATGTGCTGGCAGATGTCATTGACCGGTAAGGGTCGCATAGTCTGGCATTGCCACCGGCTAAAACAGAACTACTGATCTTTACATGCTCACTTGCAGTTAGGAAAGCGCTGATGAGCATCTGTGTGGAGAGGTATTCGCATACAGGGTGTACAACGGGTCAAGTATTTGGGAGTTTGCTTAGACGGGGGCTTAGAGTCGACCGAGCATACAAACTTTTGAAAGCTAAGGTTTCTAGCCACCTTCCGATATTGAAACCGCTGGTGCAGCACAGGGAAGTTCAAAGACGCAAAGTCATGTCTACTTATCGAGTGCAGATAAGGTCCACTCTGGACTATCATCTGCCTTTCCTTGCGAATGCTTCAAGGCATCTACGTTCGATCCAGGCTCTTGTTAATGAGTGTTTACGGGTGTGCAAGGCTGTCTGGTGTCGACCCCTGTTCACGCTCTTTGGATTGAAGCAGGTGAGCCGCCAGTGCAATTGCGTGCTGAGGAGCTCTTGATTTCTCTATGCCTATGGAACATAAGCCGATATAAGCCGGTCTAGTGATCCAATATCACGGATCTTGCTTGACTATCTCGAGCTTGATGATAGGGACAGAGATGCACTAGGTGATGCTGGGCGTGGCATGTCTTTGGTGACTATTCCAGCTTTGGCACCCTTTCTAGTCTATCAGACATGGATGAGGGCTGATGGGCTGCAAAGGATTTTTCAGCTACAATGTTTCGGCGCGTGTAGGATAAACTGTAATGCCTCGTTCAGGGCAGAATTGAAAACGGGGGATTAGGGTCTGTGTTCCGTCATTGAAGTATGAGGTTCGTCGCTCCCTTCATGACGTCTACTCCAGTTTCATTTGTGAGCTCGCAGCTGTTTCAGTGGCGCTTGACATTGCAGCTGATTTGGATCTCCCAGCCTTTACGATTGTCACTGACTCCAGGTCTAGTATCTCTGCCATTGTGGCAGCGATTCAGGCGATGAGATTTGATGGTCCCATTATTTTTACTATTTGTTGGAAGTTATGGGCAGCTGAGCATGTCGGATCTGCTTCTCTTGAATACGTCAAGGGCCACTCCAGTAACACTTGCAATGAGTACGCTGATTTGGTGGCGAAATATGCAGTTGAGTCTGCACAGAGCACAGTGGTTATCCTTGCTCTGTGTGTTCAGCTGCTGAAGCAGCCACTTAATAATAGGACACTTCACGTCTGGAATTAGCAGTGGGCAGCAGCTATGACTGGCAGGGCTTTATATCACCTGACCCCAATGTGCTCCTTCACTATTGCTGTAGGAGACCGGCCCTAGTGGGCGGCACATATTGTTACCCCACTACGTATAGGGCACCCACTCCTTCCTTCACATAATCACCGTCTTGGTTGACTTCATGAGCCTACGTGCAGGTATGTCATTAACGATTCTGTGAAGAACTTCCTTCTGGACTGTGCACTGCACCGTGAAGCTCGTAACATTTTACGAGGCAAGGGTAATGTCATCATGTCCCTGCAGAACTTGCAACAATCCGATGAAAAGAGGCAGTGTGTTAAGATTTGGCATGCTGTTGCAGACTTTGTGAGAGTGGCTGGTATGTAACTGTGAGCCCTCTTGTTCAGTTCGCGTCCTACTATGTTGCATCTGTTTCTGCATGCTGTTTGAAGTAAAAACTGTATAGGGGTGTTCGACACATGATGATACGAGTTTTAATGGTTACGATGGTTGCAATGGTTCTGTACATTAGTTGTAGGGTAGGCGCATGGCCAAGGGCCAAGGACCCGATAAATTCTCATTAAATTGTTGATTGTTGATGAATAAAATAAAAGAATTCGTGTTTCAGCTATATAGTTGCATATAGTTTCAAACCAAACTAAGCTACGTTTTTAATTTCGAGGCCTGTTGGCCTCGAAATTGGCAGCTATTAACGATGGAATGGCTTATTTATTTCAATGACGCAGGCTTTCAGGACTGAGCAGAATTGTTTCAAATTAAGTAGCAACAATTATTACCCCAATGTGCCCTCTTCTGTTGTTAAAGATAACACACATGAATTGTTTCAAATTTGGCGGAAACAATCATGTAGATTAGCACAGAGCAGGTTCTTGCCTACTGAATGCTGCCTTGCTCAGAGACAGGACACAGGTTTGCGACTTTTTTGGGGCGACGCTAAAATTTCGAATAGATGTCCTGTTATCCTTTAGTTGCATGAATTAATTTCTGATACTTTTTAAAGGATTATATGAGTCAGTCATGGGATTCGAACCAGCATTCGCTTTGTTTGGAGGCGAGGACAATGACCACTCGGCTAATGCTGCTCGCTTTGCTCAGGTCCCCGGGGTCCCTCACAAAGTTCTTTCACTTTCCTTAAACCGTCGCTTTCACTTTCACTTTCTTTACAACATCAAGAACAAATATAGGAAGAAGAGGAGGGGAGGAGAAGAAAGATGTTGGTGGGGAGAAGAGAGGAGGGAAAGAGGGTAGGGGAAGGAGAAGAGGGGAGGGAAAAGGAGAATGAGAAGAGGAAGCACACTAATTGCTTACTGAATGTGCGCATCAAGCAGAAGAGGGAATACTGGCAGGTACCGGAAGGAGGCGGGTATTTTTTTTTTGAGGGGGGGGGGTTAATAAATTTATAAGCAACACCAGGGGGCTGGGGAGAAAGGCGGGGCGGAATACAGACCCTACACTGCTGGAGGGTGATTGGGGAGCCTGTGAGGGAGAGGGGTGTGCAGATAGGGGGAATACATTTTAAAAAGCCTGGGTGTGGGGTGGCAGGCTCTTTGGGGATGGGGGAGACCAAACACCGGGGATGCTTGGGGAAGGGCATGGCGATATACAAACCCTCCACTGCCGGAAGACTTGCAGTGGGTTACAGAGGCAGTCGGGGAACAGGGACAGGACTGGGGAGTGTGGCTTGGGGAGAAAAATTGAAAGCACCAGTTACTTTATAAAAAGGACGAAACGCTGGGAGAGTCTAAGTCCAGGAAATTCAATCACCGTGCAGCATGTACAGGTCCAACTAGTCAAGCTAGAATGCACTGCCACGAAGTTAATAGTTAGATACACGCCACCACTTAGCAATCTTCAAAGGTTTTATGTTCATGTAGAAGGCCTTAGAGCTGTGTTGGACAGATGACCGGGTGCAGTTAACGCTCGCTAAAACCCTCTGCCCCATTTTATATTCATGGTACCATACATTACACAATGCAATAAAAATAATCGTTCTTATAAAATAAAGTGGGCGTACACTTTCTAGCAGGGGAGCATAAAATACTGCCCCAACAGAAAAAAATATTTACGCTTACAAATGCCCGCACTTTTAAACCTTGTAGTGCCGAAAATAATGGGGTAGGGGATGAGCCCCTCCACTCATTTTCGGCCGATCAATTCAGTTTATTGTAAAAAATAGCAAAAGCTTTTTGGCAAGGGGAGAGCAACTGGTGGGTGTGTACATTAGACAAAGTATGCAATACACAAAATCATTCGAACTCATGTTTTCAATGCCAGGAAAAAGGTTTAATACAAATTCAGTCCAAATTTAGAAGAAAGTTTCCGGTCTTTAGAAAAGTTACAGCTGAGGTAAGAACCTTTTTTATCATAACATTATTTCCCAACAAAATTTCCAGAGACAGGCTTTTCCAATTTAGCAATTCAGCATCCCTGCAATGGCAATACATCGGACATTAAATAAGCCGATCCTAATCGTAGGCTTATCCTGAATTTGAAAAAAAAATTTCGAAAGTTTTTTCCTTAAAAAATAAATGACAAAAGCACGTTCTGTTATGGGAAGTGGGAGGCGGGAAGAACACGCCCATGCCAATAGAAATATTAGAAAACAAAAACGAACTCGTTTGATGATTCGACTAATAGCTCGAAAGTTATATGAAAACTAGAGAACATTGCTACTCTGGTAGCAATCTTCAAGTTTTCATTTAATGTCCAAAATACTATTTGGTGCGATTAACTTGGCTAATAGGATTAACCTTGGCGGCCTTTCCCTGGTTGAATGATATCACTAGTTTCAAAGGCCGAATCTTTTTGGAAACTTGGTGGCTTTTCTTATACCAGTTTTGGTTCTGGATGAATATCACAACATTCATAGGACAGCTGTGACTGTACAAAAGGTCACACTGTCTTATCGTCACCTCCACCTTGTTTTTTGGAGGAATTTTATGTCTATAAATTTTCTTATTCATAATTTTCACATTTGCCAGTGCCCAATTAACAGTTACATCAGTCAAATTGGCTCGGTTTGGTTTATAGTACGTCCATGCTCTGCCTGCTTATGTTTGTTTAATCCAATTTTTTAATATCCTTGCTAGCAAACGCTGATTTCTTTCACTTTGCTCAATCAATCAGCACATCCTCCAGAGTTTAATGTTAATCAAACAATGAAGCTGGAATTACTCATTCAATCACAATTAATCTCATCTACTTGACCGATCTTCTACTTGGCATCACCACACTAGCATGTGTCTAGATTAACCAGCACACTTGGCACATTACTAAGACATACTTCTTAAAAAAATTATTTTTTTACCCACTTGATTGGACCTTGTTCTCACTATCTGCATTTAGCCCATGAATGGCCCCAACCAGCCCATTTAATTAGAAATATGGCCAAATCTTGTTAAAATTTTGCACAAAATTAAAATATTCATGTGTCATTGTTATTATTTTCGAAAGATTTTTGTTGGCCTTTTAACACTTGACGAGCCCAAACCAACCCACTTAATTAGAAGGCTGGCCTGTTCTTTTTTACATTTTGCATAAAATTAAAATGTTCATATCTCATTTGCATATCAATATTTTAGAGAAATTTCATTGGCCCATTTAACCCATGACTAGCCCCAACCAGCCCACTTATATAGAAAGTTGGCTCATTCTATTTTAATTTTGCGTAAAATTAAAATATTCATATATTATTTGCATATGAATATTTTCGAGACATTTTCATTCGCCCATTTAGACCAAGGCTAGCCCCAACCATCCCACTTAATGAGAAAGCTGGCCCATTCTTTTAAAATTTTGCATAAAATTAAATCCATATCTCATTTGCATAATAATATTTTCTAGAAATTTTCATGGGCCCATTTAGCCCATGATTAGCCCCAGCTGGCCCACTTAGTACGAAAGCTGGCCCATACTCGTTAAAATTTTGCCTACAATTAAACTATTCACATCTCATTTGTATATTAATTTTTTCCAGAAATTTTCATTGGCCTATTTAGCCTAAGACCAGCCCCAACTAGCCCTATATAGAAAGTTGGTCAATTCTTTTTTTAATTTTGCATGAAATTAAAATATTCATATTTCATTGCAATATTAATATAATATTATAAAAATATATAATTAAATATAATATTATATTTCATTGGCCCTTTTTTTTACTAATGCTAGCCCCAACCAGCCCACTTAATTAGAAAGCTAGACCATCTCTTTTAAATTTTGCATAAAATTAAAATATCTTTATCTCATTTGCATATAAATATTTTCGATAAATTTTCATGGGCCCATTTAGCCCATGACTAGCCCCAACTAGCCCATGACTATCCCTAACTAGCTCACTTAATTAGAAAGCTAGCCCATTCTTATTAAAATTTTGCATAAAATTAAAATATTCGTATCTCATTTGCATGTTAATATTATCGAGAAATTTTCATTGGCCCATTTAGCCAATGACTAGCCCCAACTAGCACACTGATACAGAAGTTAGCCCATTCGTTTTAAAATTTTGTATAAAATTAAAATATTCATAACGCATTTGCATATTAATATTTCCGACAAATGTACATTAGCCTTTTTAGATCAAGGCTAGCCCCAACCAGCCCACTTAATTAAAAAGCTGGCCTTTACTTTTTTCACTTTTGCATAAAATTTTAATATTACTGTATCATTTGCATGTTGATATTTTCGAGAAATTTTTGTTGGCCCATTAAGCCCATGACTAGCTCCAACTAGCCCACTTGATTAGAAAGCTGGCCCATTAGTTATGGGGGCTGGTGTGAAGCCGGCCACCATATTTTTTCTTTGATATATCCTGTTATTAAAAAGATATTAAAAAATTCGCTTGGCCCATTCAGCCCATAAGTAGCCTAACCAACCCAATTATTCAGAACCCTAGCCCATTGAGTGTGGGGGCCAACTTCACACAGGCCAATATTGGCCTCATTGACATTATCTTATCACGCGACAGTAAGAGGTTGTGCTGTGATTTGGGTGGATTCAGAGGGTGGTTGTGTTCCAATGGCGGCTTCCATGGCATACATACTCGTGCTAAGATAATAACCCTAATTGGGCATAAACAGATAGGTCGTGGTGTTATTTGGATTCATTTATTTATTTTGCATTTAATCGATTAACAATTGTCGGTGTGCAAAGGCTTGATGCACAAGATCTACTGTTAGTGCTGCATGCTGATACAAGGTTTCCCTTGTGATCTCAAATAAGGTCGCTCTAAACCATCCAATATAGTCATACATACTTCCCTTTATGTAATATGCTTACCTGATGAAACAAACGTCTGACTTAACCCAATAATTCTAGTAATATATCTAGGAAACTTTCCTATAGCAAGATTTTTGCCTTATGTAATTACTGATTACAGGAATTCGGCATAATTTTGATGTCTTAGACCATATTGATTATGTAATGTCTCCCAATTCTGGCGTGCACTAGTTACACACAGGACTTGGATTACATGGTGAAATTGTCTGATACAAAAAACAAATACAGTCACCATTCTTGGTATTGTAATCAGCGATGATGTTAGGTGGCTTGGTTTATGTAGGTTGAACACTATTTAAACAGAACTTTGATGTATTTTCTTCTGCCTCAGTCATTACCATGAACATTCATTACGCATTCCTATCAGGATAAATGCCATGATGTAATAATGTAACAAAATATAAATGATATGATGTAACAATATAATCAACGTACATTCAGAGAATGGTCGTTTCCTATTATTGTAATTCGAGATGGATACAAGAGCTGTAGATTTCAATCCTCTTCCACCTAGCCCTCACCAACATTAGTATTCCCACTCTATCCAGTACACCCCTCCTTTTCATTAGGTGCAAGGAAAAAAGATTACTTTAAAAGTAAAAGGGTCGAGGTAACATCAGAACCTATTGAACCTTACGCACTCGACATAGCATTTGTTATGCATACCAGGTAGGATTTTGTATAAAACCATTGTTCACTCCTCACCATGAATCTTTCCTGGCACCACTACCACTAAGAACCATTTACCTTCCATCTGTGCACTAATGGCACTGGTAATCCGTTCACAGTGATGCACAACTTTGGCACATCAACGGCTTTTCTACTGGTTAAACATAGCCACCTTTAGGTAAGATGTACGTTTCTATATCAACCTGAAACCAATAGCCTTGTGTAATCGAGGATTGGCAACATCCTCAATAGGAAGCACAGGGTTATGCTGAGGATCATAATGAGCAAATGGTCCCCAATGCAGATTCCACTCCTATTCTACCTAGTCCTCATCCAAGCAGTAATTTGTAGCAATATGTCTGTCAGTTGTAACTTATGCACATCATGGCTTCTGTTATAGTAGTCTTCACTAGAGTACGCTGACTAATTTTTAAGAATAATAGGCAAAGATACACAGAATCATTCCGGCCATTCAGCATATGCTCTTATTACTGATTCTTGAAACTCAGAATTACATTGGAAGACTTTTGGAATTTTCCTTGTTGGATTATTCGACCAGAACAGAAAACATACACAGGATCAATTCTTCCTTCCATTTAGCATACAATCTTACTCTTAATTTCTATTCTGTAGGATCTTGGATTTACCTTGGAAGACCTTATGCATTCTTCACAGCTGTAGGAGAAGGAGGAGTTACCAAAAACAACTGCAAAAATGAATACAGAACGGTAAGTTGTAACAGCTACGTTTCTGGAATTAATGAAAATTTATTTACCATTCGTAACTAAAACAATGTCCAATAAAAGCATAATCCCTGTACTCTTTATCATGGTTAATTCTGCCGTTAAAGCTTTTATGTTCAGGTTTCAGTTGAAGAACATTACTTCGATTTGTACGTGTAATGTGAAACCTTCACCCCATCTACATAGACTTTTCGTTTCCTTATTTACACAATCAGTAAACGTTATGATACATGGGCTATCTACAAATTCTGTTGTTACTTGAAAGATATGGCTTCATTTTCAAATTAAACAATTCGCCCATCTGGTTCTGAATAAATTATGTAATACTATTTCATATTATTTAAACTGAAGCTTGATCAGTGGCAAAGATTGTGGCTAAGAAACTAGAAAAATGCTGTACTCAGTTAACCGGAGGTACTTTCATCTGTTGTAGGTGTACCTGTCGGGAATTGGTGAATCTGTAAATCTTAAGTCGTACTTTCTACATCCTCTTGGAATGGCATTGGCTTTTGGATTCAAAATGGAACAGGTCAGTGAATTATTTTAACATATTTTTATGAGATTTACTGTATGACAATACAGCATAATAGGAGTAAAGAAACCACAGTAGTACAACACCCTGATAAAGTGCCGTTTTATAAACATTATCTAGCTTTCATAACTATAAAGATTTGGTTTGTCGAGACTATTGCATGTGTACCATGGCACAATTGCAGGCCGAAACGTAACGATAGATGTAAAACTTAGAATTCTTAATATATTGCTTCCCTCAAGCCTTTTTCAGCTGTTTACTAATTTCAAATTAGTAAAGATCCTAACTGTTATCAAGCAAATAGAAGAAGCATAGAAAGGTTGAAATACTTTGTCAATATATTGAAACAATAAAAAAATAAATTCCACGAATGAGGTAGATCATTCAATCCATTCCACACCAAAGAAGCCTAAAGTTGATGAAAATAAAAAACGATGATGGAAATAGACAAGGCATCATAATCTACATCGTCAAAAGTATTTAGTCTTACATCGTGGAATTGTTTGCATTCTCCATTCTCACCATCGCTTTTAACTTTTCGCAATCAAAATATAACACTTTAACTGCTGAAAAGCACTTCCACTTCAAACAAAGCTGATGATGACGATCACAATGGAAAGTTAGCTCGATAACAAGGATAATGGACTGAGACTTGTATTTGAATAAAAGTAATCCAACTAATTTTTAATCTAACCGTATAACAGCTGTTGATCATATGATAGAGCGAGTCTACAACCAAGTCTGCCAACAATTGGTTTTAAGCAATTAAGATATTAAAACAGTTTGTACAAAATTTCAGGGCACAGGACAAAGTTTAAACAAATTGTTGAATACCTATTTATTTCTAAAGTTTAATGTTTGCATCGATGTTTAGATGTACAATGAACAAAAATAAAAGCATCTTTCTTAATGATGTGGTAACTTACAATGATGGCTGACATGTTTCGTAATAGCCTTACTTCTGTTGCGCACTCTTGTTTGAGGTATACTGCCCTCATTTCAGAGTACTGATCATTTTGTACAGGTTATTAGCCACTGTCCGAGTACTGAGACTCACAATGTCAAAGCCCCACTAGGTCGGAACCATTGTTGAGCTCAGTTTAAGGAAAGCCGGGAATAACCTATGTATCACCCAGTCGCACATTCACTTTCATTGTTATTACAACATCATTTGCTGAAGGGGAAAACTCGCATTATGATTTTCTTCTTTCGTGCTGATAGGTTCCATTAAAAATTATCATTATGCATGCGTATCTGCTTTTTCCTATGAATTAAAGGGAGTTACGGTACTAAAATGTAAATATGTATAATCAAAGAATGGCCTATTTCCCGTTTTCCCTGCTTTTCCTATCAGACTCATGACTACTGTCAATGGGTAGCTCTCACCCTGTCCAATGATGGATGGCTCCTAAGCAACGGGCATTCATTCCAATAGGGATGCATGCGTGTCAGCTTGTCCTATAAATGAAATAAGCAAGGAAGGTTTTATTTCTAGTTTTCCCCATCAGTCTGATAAATATTGTTGGTGGATAGCTTTCACCCTACCAGATGAAGATTGCCTCCTAACTAACCTTCATTATTTTAAATTGTTAAATTTATTTGTTAAATGTGTAGCTTTGCAATTTGAATTAAACCTAAGCCAAAATTATTGCACATTGAATACAAGTTTATTTATCAATAATTAATCCCATTTGGATCTCTGCCCTGTTTTACACATTTACAGCATCACTGTTCAAAGATTCCGAAGGCATCCATCATCGCACAAGCAAGAGGCTACTGAACAACGAATAACCCAGTCATCTAACAATGGTTCTCTGCTGGTGTTTCTGGATTGTTACCTCATTCCGAAAAGCACTATCACCAATCATAACACGGAATCTCAAATATGAGCTGCCCTTTCAGTCAACTTCTCATAACAATTTTTTAAGAGAAGTGGTCTGAAATGGCTATTCGTCATTATGGTTCTGTGGCACGAATGATGATGGGGCACTTCGGAAAAAGCAATACTAGTGTAGTTTTTTGTGCACTAGTTGCACGTACAGTTGCACTGTCATGCTTTCTAAGAACAAGAATGTAAGCACGGTTCGTTCTTTGTTATGCACTTGCTGACACCTTGTCGTATCCTCAACGAAGTTTAACAACACAGAGACATTGTATATCTCAGTCCTTGAGGGCTGGGATGTAATTTCCATACTCCAGGTTTGAGATGACGGTATTTAGCTTGTTGCATTAAACAAATACAGGTGCAAACCTATGTGTATTGCCTTTTGGACTTATATGTTAGACTGCCTGAGCAGGGAATTGAACCCACGACCTTTGAAACCAAAGGCGGAGGTCCAACCGCTGAGCCATTAGTGACACGGCCTGATCGGCTAAGCGATATCTGATTCCCTGCTCAGGCAATCTAACATATAAGTCTAAAAGGCAACGAAAATACGTCTGCATCTGTGTTTGTTTAACTCTTGTTGAGCCTCTGGCTTTCCATCTTTAAAGCTTGCTACATAGTTACAGCCATTTTTGCATAGTACTGAGAATGTAGAAACTTGGTGATAAACAACTTTACTACAGCAAAGTAGAACTGAGGTAATAATAAAGTCGGAGAAAGCCAGAGATATACACATACTGTAACATGTGTTCAATGTAGAAGCCAAACATGAAGTAGTTAAACCTTGTTTAATATGGAATAATCATGACAAGATTTGGGTTACATTATAACGATCTTTCATCAACACAAGATTTGACAAGAATAGTACACCGGACTCTGAAGCCCTTGACTTTTATATGCTCCGGTCGGATCCAAAGCTCCACAGGATAACCAATCAGCTCATGAGTTCATTAACCAATCCAGTTCTTGGTTGTAAAGTTTTTACCAATCATGGGCAACATTACTTGGCCACGTTCTCTTGCATATCCGCCCTGGTTTTTGCATTTTGATTTAGATTAGGGGTTTGAATAACATCTCTGTAATGTGTGGTGCAGTGGCAACCCGGACCACTGCACTGTGACTGAGGTTGGCGCTAATGACCAAGTTGTCGAGGCGCCATTAAGCCTCAATCCCCCCCCCCAAAAGTCCTGGCTGTTCAACAATTGATTTTGGCGCCAATAAAAGTCAACCACAGTTTCAAGCACACAAGTAGGTATGAAGGTGAGCCAATGTCCGTTAAAACCCATACTGCAAGTACATTTTAGGACAAAAGTCAGGAAAGCACAAGTCCAATGGGAAAGTCAGGAAAGCACAAGTCAAATTAGGATGCACACACATCAGTTGTAATATAGTGGCATTGCTTCTTTTTCCTTTTTTTTTCATACTCTCCCCTACAAAAAATGTCTGCTTAAAGTATCAGCATTGGAATTTTCTTCCCCGCTTTATGACAGATATCAAATTAATAATCCTGGAGCGTTAGTGACCAACGAAGTAGCCTACCATTTTTTGTACCTTGATTCCTTAACCATACAAGACGATTGTGATCAGTTAAAATTAAAAACCTTGAGCCTACAATATAATGTCTGAGTTTATGGATTGCTTACACCACACAGCAACATTCTTTCTCAATTGTTCTGTATGCAAGCTCTCGTGGATAAAGTTTCCATGAAAGAAACAAACCTGGATGCTCATTGCCGTTATTGTCTTCCTGGCACAATATTGCCCCCATACCTCGGTCACTCGCGTCCGTATAAATAAAAAATCTCTTAGAATAATCTGGTGCATGTAATACCAGTCCCTTAATAATAATAATACTTTTTTGCTGTAGTTTGAGCTTTAAGTGTTGCCTCTTTTGCTAATGCCCTACTGTTTTGAAACCTATTTAGTAAGTTATACACATGCTCAACTACTGTAACATTTACATCTTCATCCTCCCACCTATCTTTAAGTAACTGTAATGGTCCCCTAATGTTGCAACCATACACTAGTTCCGACGGTGTGAAATTAGTAGTGTCATGCACTGAACTGCAAAGCATACTGCTGGCAAACACTGCTCCCAATCATTTGGATTTTCTAAACACAAAGCCCTTAAAATGTCTTTTAAATTCCTGTGAACTCGTTCCACAGAGTTTGACTGAGGCCTATGAGAAGAACTCTGCACAATCTCAATCCCACATTTCTCTAAGAAATAAGTTGTTAGTTGTGAAATAAAAATGCTGCCTGGTTCGGACTGTATCGTTACCGGAAAGCCTATTCGACAAAAACACTTTTAACAGTTCATCGACAATTGTTTCAGAGTTAGATACCTTTAAAGCTACTGCTTCTGGAAATTTTATCGAGGGGCGTAACATTGTTAGAATATACCTGAACCCTTGCTGTGTTGGTCCTACCACATTAATTATTAAGCGTTTTAATGGTTTACTTGTTATGTGAACCTTTACCAATGGCACTTTAGTTACAACACGAGTTCTGCCTATGTGCTGACATGTATCACATTTTTTGACCACCTGTTCAACTTGTTTACACATCCTAGGCCAGTAAAAGTGCTGCTGAATTCTTGCCAAAGTTTTCTTTTTACCTAGGTGTCCTGACCACCCATTAGAATGTGCTACATCAATTACCTGATTTCTGTACTTAAGTGGTATGAGCATCTATTCAAAAAGACAGTCCGTAGTGCGCTATTCCCACTGTCTGTCAATATGCCCTTCCTTATAAAAAATTCTGTTGAATGATTTTTACTCCCCAGAACTGACTTCCAACATCCTTCTAAGCTTTCATCTAATTTCTGAGCTTCAATTAACTCCACTATGGATGTCCTAACTAAACTGGTATAATCTGCAGTCAAGGGTATTAGCACACTGCTAATCCTAGCTGCACCATCTACATTTACGTTGGCTTTGGCCCCTGGCTCAGTTAATCTGGATTATTACCTACAGATTTTACTTTTGCCTTTACTTCAGAAGAATCAGCTAGCCTACTGCTGCTTTTCTTCGCTTCCCTAGCCACATTTTCAAGCCCATCATGTTTTGTACCTTCCAATTACCTTCTTCCCTTAACCTAGCTTCTTGAAGTTTTTTGGCCTGTGCCCTAGTAATAACATTACACAATTCTGACTGCTCCTCATCATTCTTGTTCTGAATGCCATGAATTGTTTTGTCAGTCGAAATACAATCAAAATTTCCAGAAAAATAGGGTGAAACTGCTACCCTAACTTTTACTTTACCACTAGGGGATCCTATCTCGATAACTGCTACTGGTAATTCTGCTGGCGTGGAGAATAATACTGTACTCAACTGAATGAATTCCCCTGTTAGATTTGGTGGATCTACCAGTTTGCTAGAAAAAACATTTAGTGTAGCACCAGTGTCTCACAAAACTCTTAACTGTTTACCTTCCAAATCATAACCTGCGTTTATGTTATGGTCCAATTCAGAAAATGTATGTTTACCACGCGTCATGCATAAATTTACTGAACCTGTACTACATTTATTCGAACAATTTTTGAGGAGATGGGATGAATCGACACACTCAAAACACGATCGTTTAGCCTCAAACTGCTTAGAATTATCATTTGTACTTCTAAAACCATGTTGACCTCCATCCCCATTTGCACTTTCTCCATTACCTGAAGCATTTCCACTTTCAGCATTCTGTTGTCCCATTTCTTTCTACATTCCCATTACAACTGTTAGCATTATTTGGCTGCCCATGGCCCACTGTTCCGTTGTATGACCCTGGATTCGTGTTACTGTTACTACTGTTACTATTATTTCCCTTTTAATAGTTAAATTTCCTGTAGTAAGGCCTATTCCCTTTTCCCTTGTAATGTTTGTCACTCTTCTGCACTGTATTCCCTTCACTACTATGGTTATTTTGGGTACCACTCTGACGCCTAGCTATTCATTCGTCAGCTAAAGTAGCAACCTGCACTAGGTTTTCTAAATTCCCTTTATCCACTAACCACAGTTTTAACTCATTTGGTACTGTTTTCTAAAAACTGCTCAATTAGCATAAGCTGAACCGACTTATTGAAATCCGTACCACACTTTGCTGTTCTAATCCACTCGTAAGAATCCACTGGTAATATAAATCATGTATGCAAAATCAGTATAAGATTGCTTACGAGATTAACTTGCATTTCGAAATTTGGTGTGAAGAGACTCAGATGTAAGCTGAAAACTTTGTAAGAGTTGCTGCTTCACCGTGTTAAAATCATTAAAGTCTACATTAGGTAGCCTAGTTACTACTTCTCTATCTGAGCCACTTAGTAAAGACAACAACCTCAAATGACCAAGTAATTTCTGTCAACCGTTCACAAATTCGAATGAAAGTTGTTAAAAAGAGCAAAATATCATCACTATTTTCTTTAAATGGTTGCATGTAACGTGTCATATCCATTTTGTCTCTACGCTCTGCTTTAATAATATTACTGGGAATTCTACCATTTTCTCTGGGAGGCCTAGCTGCTTCAGCTAATTTTATTTTCTCCTCAGCTACCTATTTCTCCTTTTCGAATTCTAGTCTCTTATTTTCTGCATTGGCTTCCTGATGAATATTTTCTTTTTCCAACTCAAATTCTCTTTGAAATTTCTCTTTTTCTAGAAGCATTTTTAATTCAAGCTCTTTGTGAATTTTCTGCATTTACCGTTCATGCTCTAGCCTTAATCTTTGTGAACTCTAACAGCATTAGATTCCTTATCTCGAGCAATCTGCTCTTACTGCCGATTTATTTCGGCTTTGAGAATCTAGGAAATCGCTATCAACATCATTTTCGACTAAAGATCCATCTGCTATTTTAGCCAACAAGCTTTAATAATTGCTCTTCTAGTTTTCATATTTAACTGATACTCTTCAGCCAAAAGCTTTAATGGTTCTAATTCGCTGTTTTCAAACGTTTCAAAACAAGTTCACAATTTTAACGTTATAAAAAATATTGCCACAATATCGCAATCAACGTGTATTTGACCTGCTCGACGATCGACGACTCCTTCCTGGACTCTCAGTTGTTGCTTATCGAGTTCTTCTCCCAGGCACTTCCAGTTTTGGTACACACTCCTGGTTCCGTATGAAGCATATTCGTCGTGGTTTATCTTCCAGTGGCCTTGAAGTTTTTGAGTTTCCATGCTGCCACTTCGGTGATTTTTTTGTCAAAACCTGCAATGTGGATTCTGGAGATATTTTTGCGTGATGTTAGTCCACAATTTCAGCCACTTTCGAATCTTCCAACTTGATCGCCGTGGGATGCAATTTTTTTCGCCAACCACGTTGCCTTGTTGCCACCCTCTTGAGCTTTGTCACAGCCATTGAATCGCTGCTCAGTTTGCAGTTCCTCGCTCGCCGTCGTCGACCAACTCTGCCGGCTTGACTTCAGCGACTTCTGGCAATTTTTTTTTCGAGATCACCGATCACGTTTTCTTTATTGCCGTCCACGTTTTGCTTGAGCTTCGTCCTAGCCATTGAATCTCCGCACGGTTGCAGACCTTTGCTTTCCGTCGTTGACCAACTTTTTCCCGGCTTGACGTCTGTTCTTCTGGCAATTTCGTGTCGATCTCCTGTAAAACTGCTAGGCTTCACAGTTTAGCCATCGTCCGCTGCCACCAACTGTAACGTGTGTTCAATGTAGAAGCCAAACTTGAAGTAGTTAAACCTTGTTTAATACGGAATAATCATGAAAAGATTTGGGTTACATTATAACGATCTTTCATCAACACAAGATTTGACGAGAATAGAACACCTGACTCTGAAGCCCGGTCGGATCCAAAGCTCCACCAGACAAACAATCAGCTCATGAGTTTATTAACCAATCCAGTTCTTGGTTGCAAAGTTTTTACCAATCATAGCCAACAATACGGTACTTGGCCACGTTCTGCTGCACGTCCGCCCTGGTTTTGCACAAAACCCAAAAGTCCTTGTTGTTCAATAAATGATTTTAATGTCAACAAAAGTCAACCACAGTTTCAAGCACACGAGTAGGTATGAGGGTGAGCCAATGTCCGTTACAATACACACACATATACACATACACATATACAAATAGATACATACAATTATAGTACTCATAGATATATATACCAATACACACTTATGTTACATATATATATATATATATACATCTACATAAAAAAGTGTGGTTTCGGGACTGAAGACCCATTCAAGCAAAAAAGCGAACATCAAGTACTAAAATACATTTCAGAGGTAATCCACCCTACAACAAGCATCAGCAATTTTACAAAACCTCTAACTACCAGAATAAAAAAGTATCTCAAGTCGGTTTAAAAGTCAACAATAGGGAACCTCACCATCTAGTGCAAAAGACAGTAGAGGTGATGCAATTTTACATGTGTTTGCTGTAAAAATACCTAGTAACCTAATTTGTGTAAAAGTGGATATACTTCGGAAGTTGTTAATTTTCTGATAAAATGTGGTTATGGACTGGTGGGATTTAAATGGTGGAAGGTAAATTAAAATTACTTTCTAAATTTACACTAGTTCGACATAATTTTTTGGCGAAAAATTATTTTTGTTGTTGCCAAATCAACAGTATGAGCTGTTGTATACGCTGGTGAACCGAGAAATTTGTTTTATCGTGACATTTAAGATTATAATTAGGGAAATTGATTTTTTGTTTAAGCTCTGTTTCCGCTGTGCCAACGTACAATGATGTATGATAAAACCGCATTATTTTTTCCTTTTTAAATTATTTTTATGATTAGCTTTATTTTTTATAGAAGCAATAGACTTCGTAAGCCTGTTTGCGAGGCCAGAATGATTACATGTGGGATTATCTACGTTACCTTCAAAAGATTTTCAGTAGGTCCTAGGAAAAATTAAACGGAGAGAAATTTCGTGAGTAGGCTTATTTTATAATTATTGCATTATTTCTTCTGCTCGACTAGTTTTTCGTCATTGAAAGGGAAAGCCATTTTTTAATGAATTCGTACAAAATGTACTCTTTTTCACTTACGAGAAGGAGTTTATTCGTGGTGTGGTAGTAAAGGAGTCTAATTTCATTTGTTGCAACGTTTTCCTTAAAGTTTGAGTCAGCAAATGGGTTAAACGGTATTGAACGAGTGTTGTGCATTGGCTTCCTTCTTACAGTGCATCAAGTCTAATTGGTAATCCTGATTAGTTATGACTGTGGTATCAAGGAATATGATATAATTATCGATTGCTTCTTCCATCGTAAATTACAAGAACGAGTGGGCTTCACTGACAAATTTTGGGTTTCTTATTTTACCGAATCAGCCTTAGGGAATATAGTACTTGCTGTTAGCGACAAAAAGTGCCAAAACATTTCAGTTCCGGCAACAAGCTGCATATTGCACATGGAAGCTGTACACACATTGTAGTGTCCAAATCTACCGGGAGACACTCCCAGAAGTGAAGACGTAAGCCGTGATCACGTAATCAAAATGGCCACCATGCGACATACTAAATGTCTATTATGTCTGGAACTAATCGATCAATCCTAATGTGCGACCTATTGTTGGAAAGATAATTTAATTTGCTAAAAGAAATGCCGGAACAATATACGCCATAAATTTATTAGTTTTGGTTTAATCTGAAGAAAAACATATGACTTCTGTGTAATATGTTAATTCTCAATTATCTGCGGAACTAATCGATCAATCTTTTCGTGCGTACTATTGTTGGAAAGGTAATTTAATTTGCTAAAAGAAATACCTGCAACAATGTATGCCGTAAATATATTAGTTTTTGCGTAATTTGAAAGTAAACATATTATGACGTCGTCGAAATGGCCACCATGTGATATACTAAATCTCGTGTATCTCCGGTACTAATAGATCAATCTTATGGTGTAACCTATCTTTGGAAAGATAATTTAATTGGTTAAAAGAAATGCCAGAGCAATTTTACCGTATATATATATATATATTAGTTTTTGTTTAATATATAGAAAAACATATTATAGCGTCATAAAAATGACCACCATGCGATATACTAATCTGTGGTATCTCCGGAACGAATATATCAATCTTATTCTGCGACCTATTGTTGGAAATATGTATATATATTTCGCTAATGAGCGGAGAGATATTGATATTGATATTTATTAGTGCTTACTGGTCTGTTACACCATGTGCTCAAACTACTCTACTTACATGTAACTACTATACAATCATGAACAAATACCAGGACCAGTACCAGACCAGTACCAGAACAATTGCCCAACTACCCTATTGACCATTGTCCCATCACCGCACCGCAAGCAACGAGCACAAGGTGCTGGGAACAAGAAAGACCCCTTGAGCCTAAACGAAATGCTGCGTTGCTGAGCGGTGAGGGATCATGATTAAACAAACGAAGCTTCAACAATCAGCAAGAAAGCGAGTGGGCTCATTCTTGCCATGGTAACAGACAAAAAGGGCGGGCGGCCAACAATGAGAACGGATAAGCGTTCTAGCAATTAGAAACAAACACTATTGCTTCAATAATGCTGACTATTAGAACCGAGTTGAAACGTTTCAAAGTTGGTTGAGTAACACTGCATTGCCCTCCAGTGAAAAAGTTATTTACTTCCTTAAGAAAAGAAAACACTATGGATTCCAAGAGAGGGGGAGGTGGGGTGGGGGTAGGGTTTCAAACCATACAATGGGAGAATACACGGGGTAGCAGGGCAGAGTACGCGGAAGGGGACACAGAACCAAGGGGGCTGTAGGTGGGTATCTCATCACAATGGGGAATGTGAGGGAGGGGGGGATGAAGGCTCGAAGAGGGGAGGATTCTCCATCGTTTTCATTTCATGTTCACACATGCGGGAATCAGCTACACCGGTGTATGTTACGCCGGAGTTCGAAGAAGGAGAGAGAGGGCAGTCGGTGCCCTTTTCATTCCATTCTACCCAGTACAATATTTCACTCAGGCACCGGCTAGACTGGCGTATGTTACTCCGGGGGTACATTATTTAATTTGCCAAAAGAACTGCAAGGACAATGTATGCCGTAAGTCTCTTTTGTGTAATTTGAAGAAACACAAATCTACGTAATTAGTGCCATTTTATACGTGTAATTAAAGTTGGTTTTATTCTGCGTTTTGTTATCCATAATGTATTTGCTTGTGCTGCAGCTGCAATTGATAATATAGAACATAACACAGCCTTCAGTACATCGGCGAACTCATTCTATGGAACAGGCATGACTCATCTTTCACCTACCAGAAGGTATGTCTGTGACAACCAGTCTCAACCTAGGGCAATCAAAGAATAAAGCAGGATAGGCTTGCCCGAGTCCTCCACAAGTCTTCCTCATACGACTAAATGTTCATGTGATGCACCCTTAACCAATGGTCGAAAAAAAAACCATTGATACACCCGTGGAAATGATGGACTGGTCAGATTCACCAGAAGTAAGGCTGACCACGAAGGTAATAGTGTTATCCTGGGTAGCCTTCCATTCCCGTCAAAACAGCCATGTAGGTTTGAAAGGTAAATGCACATCAATTCTGCTCCCAATATATGATGTGAATTCCTCATCCATGGTTCGCCTTGCCATGACCATTATAATAAGTAATCTTACGAAGATCAATCCGTCACAGACACCAGTTTAAGGCCGATCAACCATCACAAAGCTGCACATAGAAATGGCTGTAATTCCAATGATTGGTTGTGAGTTAGCAGGTAGTGGCTGGAATGAAAACTTTGTTTTAGCCTTTGTTGCAACACCATGAAGGGCAGACAGCATTCTGAAGTCATCAGCGGATTGCACCTACTTTGAAAGCAGGTTTTTTACGTGCGATGACGCAGACGCACAGAAGGTTAGCATCACAGGCCATCATATTCTGCAGAATGAGGTTATCAGAATCAGGGTGATGACTTGACAGTTCAGACAGCCGTTTAAGCGGAGACAACAAGAATCGGCTGAATTGATATTCTGGGATGGATGAAAACTGCTGGGGTAACGTAGCCTCTATAGACTTGCAAGTGTACTAAGAGAGGTACGAGATGTCATATCAAACAATGACTTTCTTGTACACTACCATGTGCCTGTGAAGGTCACTGCTCAAGTGACGTACTGTGAACAATACGACACAGCTTTAATAATTTACCGTTTCCAAAAGAGCCACATATAAAGCGGCAATAATTACATGCACATTAGCTTTTCATTCACATTAAACAAAAACTAAATTATTTTCGGGATACATTGTTCAGGCATTTCCTTTAGAAGATTAAATTTTCTTTCCAACGATAGGTCGCAACTCGCAAGATAAGATTGATCAATTAGTTCCGGAGATACACGAGATTTAGTATATTACATGGTCGCCATTTTGAGGACGCCATAATGTGCTTTCCTTCAAAGTACGTAGAAACTAATAGATTTACGGCGTACATTGTTCAAGCATTTCTTTTTGTAAATTAAATTACCTTTCCATCGATAGGATGCACGAAAAGATTGATCGATTAGTTCCGGAGATAATTGGGAAATAGTATATCGCACAGCAGTCATATTATGTATTTCTTCAGATTAAATCAAAACTAACAGATTTATGGCATATATTGTTCAGGCATTTCTTTTAGCAAATTAAATTATCTTTCCAACAATAGGTCGCACGATAGGAGTGATCAATTAGTTCCGGAGATAGTAGAGATTTAGTACATCGCGTGGTGGCCATTTTGATGACGTCATCACGGCTATACGTCGTCACTTCCGGGAGTGTCTCCCGGCGGATTTGTAAACTACAACATGTGAGCAGCTTCCATGTACAATATGCAGCTTGTTGCCGGAACTGAAATGTTTTTGCACTAAGAGCATCAGCTATGCTGATTAGCTTTCCTGATCAGCTTTGTTTAATACAATATATTGCCAAACCTTGCAGAAAATAAAATGCAGAAACCTGCCAAAATAAAGAGCAGTAAGTTACCCCCCACCCCCCAAATGCAGTTCCTCTTTAACTGTAGTTTAACTGTAGGTAATTTGCAGGTTAAACTACAATAAAAAATTCATAATATAACTTTAAGCCATCAATCAAACCTTAATTTTATTAACTAGGGAGTTTATGCACAGTTACGAATATTTCGGTTCTACAATGTCTATTCTTAACCGTTACGCGTACATTGCCTAAACCACTCCTACGTTACCAACAAAGAAGTAGTTTGTCATTCAGCCTTCTTATCACTGATCGCATTGATGTTTATGATTCCAAGTGTTGTATTTTATGGAGATCCACTAAATTTATGAAAATGTTGGCAAGACTTTAACAGTCAATCGGCTTTAATTGCTCTACACTATACTGCCCTTTATTGTAATGAAAATATGTTCATAATTTAAGAAGTGATGCAACGCCGCTTTCCCTAGAATAAATTGGAGTTTTTGAGTTTGCCTTATGAACGTTACATTAACTGCAGTTTAATTACCTTTGTTTTCAAATGATTTTTAAAAAATATGAATAATTGGAATAAATTGTTTGGAAACTAACCACTTCTTTCCAGTGCAGGCTGAAAATTAGAAACATCACTTCCTGTAAATTTCTTCTCGTGCCACTCCCACAAATGCAATATCCACTGATGTGAACAATGCATTACATAATTCATACGTCTGGGGCGTTGGACAAATTTCTATTTGTGCTTCAAATTTGTTATTGTGTATTAGATTTCATTTTGCCAATTCAGTTAAAATTTCCGTTTCCATTACACCAAAGAAAATTCCTCGGTGTGGAACTGAGGATTTCGACTGGACTGGAAAGGAAACAGAAAAGATTATCTGTACGGTGCTGGCTTAAAAAAGCCGTTGCACGACTATCTATTCACACTTCTGCCACTGCCGCCACTTTTCAAAGAAAATGTTGAGGTGTACACAACTATCACGTACTGCAACAGTAATCGCTATTTTAAACTCTAAAAGTAATAACCACCCCATTTGCCAGTTAAAAATGTTGATGACTTTACGCCTAGTTTTAGTTTTTTAGGCATAATTGTCACTCTTTTTGGACTAATTTTCACCTAAAGTTTTAATTTCGTTAGAAGCGGTGACGAAGAATTGGGTTTGAAAGTAGGCCTATTCATTAATGCAAAACGGTGTCTCATAAATGAAGCTAATGAGAATGTTTAATGAAATCTTTTTTTTTATGGTTGTGTTTCTTCAGTTGGTTAACACGACGATCAAATGTTATTATTTGTGGAATTATGACAAGAAAACCTGGTAGCTATAAGGAAATAACGATATTTTAATTTGCTGTGTTTTAAAATCCACTTGATAACTACTGAAAAATGCGAATACGAACACAGCTGTTGTTTTAGTCTTTCCAGCTTTTGCTATTCAGAAGACTAAAAAGAGGCGACAGAAAACTTAAAATACCAATTTTTCAATATTTTTCGAAAAATAGGAAAAACCTGTGGACAGTTTTATGCTTTTTTTTAAGTGGGCTACATTACACATACATTGTGAACAATATCAAGTGTTACAAATAGAATTAATTTGACAAACATTTCGGACGGGGGAAAACTTTGGTACCCAATGACGATTAAGTTGTCATACCTGCCTGCAAACACAACACTAAATGGACCAAAAAACACCAACTTCATTTTAAAATTTAAACACATACAAGAATGAATTTAAAAATCTAGGTTTTTCTGCAGCGTTGGTGTAATCCTAGTTGCCATTTACTGCCGTGCATTTAACTGCAGTATTGGAGTTAGCTTGTTCAACTTCACATTACCTGCATTTTAAGTGTCTTTTACATACAATATTTTTTTCAGTTGCTGTCAAATGTGCAGTTTTCAGCCATTTTTTTTCAATATTGGTAAAATGTAATTTTTTCGATAATTTTGTCAAAAATTGACCATCAAATATGACATTTTATCTTTTTTTTCCGACAGCTTTCAAGTGAAGCTAATTTCAAATCAATAGCTACTTGGTCTCATGTTATTTAGCAAAACTAAAAATATGTTCCAAACAAGGGATTAGCTAGAAATTTCTTTGGGGAGAAACAACTCATAATTTTTATTCTCATCCCAACCAAAAAATTCCTACTTTCACAAATCCCATGTAAACCACTTTACGTCGTCCCCTCCTCCTCCACCCAAAAAATCCCTAACCGGCCACGCTGTCTAAAGAAAGATACACAGTCTCTTCCCTACACCCACTTACTGAAGTGAAAGTAAGGTGAAAGGAAGGGGGGGGGATTGAGGCTTAATGGCGCGTCGACAACTTGGTCATTAGCGCCAACCTCAGTCACAGTGCAGTGGTCCGGGTTGCCACTGCACCACACATTACAGAGATGTTATTCAAACCCCTAATCTAAATCTTGTCATACATCTTGTAAGGTGAAAGGGTCAATTCCCAAATAGACAAAACCAAGAAAATCATTAACAAATTAACAACACTGTAAAGAGTTTGCATGTAATGTCCTGTTCATTCCTATATTAAGCTGGTACAACTAAAGTTTGCTCAGATTTAAATTTTACAAAAAATACATTAAATAAATATTCGGTATCAGACTCCCAATACTCGACTAGTATATCGCTATCGGATCAGAATAGAAAAATAAAAAGTGGGTGTAGAATAGAAAAACAGACATTTAGGAAAAAAGCAACTGAAAAAGTATGGTTACTTTATTTAGAGAATAATTTAACGGTGGTGATGCTGTAGTGTACGTGTCACAATATCATATGCAAGGACAGAATTTTGTAGGTGGTGGTCCCATGCACGACTTGAAGATTTTTAAAGCTCAGGCAATTTTCCTGGATTTTTTTTTGATGGGGGCTACCCTGCGTATGTTCAATAAATATTGTTCAAAATAGTTTTTGCTGAATAATTTGTTCAGTGAATTCCGTAATTGAAAATAATTTAAATTAATACAGATGTAAACCTATTCCGTTACCTATAAAATTTATCACTATTCCGAGCCTGTTTGGTTTGCCATTCTGTTTATTAACAAAATTTCTTCATTGCCACCTGCTAATCGAAGTACATAACTAGTGGCCCAAAAGGCAACCTGGTGCAATTAAAATTTAAAAATGCACAAAGCATAAAAAAAATCCTGTTTTTCTGCAGTTTTGTTGTAATCGTAGATGCAGTTCCTTTTTACAGCAGTATAACGGCAGTAAGTTGGAGTTTTTAAGTTGGCCTATTGAACTTCACATTGCAATTTTTTGCGGTTGCCATCGACTCTTCAGTTTCATTCTATTTCTGCAGTTTTTCCACAGTTCATTTTCATCGAGGAAAATTAGAGCTACCCTTACCGATACCATCACACTCTGTAATAAAGATCGACTTAGGTGGAACCACAAATAATTTTGGAGAGCTTCAATTTCTTTCAAGGCACATTTGGAGGCAAAATTGATTTTCAGAAGCAAGTGAAAATCTTAGAAGCTTATCATTCCACAAGTAATCACTCTTACATTGTAAACAAGCCTTAACTATAACCTATCATAAACACGACTATAAAATAATGTCAGATAACATGCAGTGAACCTGTTTGCATAGCATCGTACATAGGGACAACGAAAGAGAGCATGAACAAAAGACTGGCTTTCCACAATCTAATTTTAAATATGATGGTACAGCATCGTATGGCAACTGGTCACACCCCAGATTTGATAAATACAAAAATGATATTTCACTAAATGCAAACAGAGCTAGGATAAATTTAGAAAGTCTTTACGTTTTAACGCAGTTTTCCACCAGTCCATAACCACGTTTTACCAGAAAATAAAACAATTTTTAGAGTGTATTCTAGTTTAGCATAATTAACGCATTAAAATTTTTCAATCCCGGGAGCTGTTGCGTATAAGCTAACAATTGCACAATATTGTCACGTCTCCTCTGCTTTCTACAGTGAATGATCAGACTTCCTATTGCTGGCTTTCGACACGACTTAGGTCATTTTTAAAATTATTGCCTAAATTTTATCATGAAACTTTTTATGCTTGTTATTGGGTGGATTACCCCTGAAATGTATTTTGTGTGTAAATGCTCACTTTTTGTGTGAATGTCTTGTTACTTGAAAATGGACAATCAACAGACCTGGAAAGTCTTTTTTTTATATTTGCACCTTTCTGGCTTTCTCACTACTTTACTACTTGTAACGACATACTACTGTTTTTTTTTCCTTGCTGGTTTCCTGCTGTGGTGGTACTCTGGGAGCTCCCTACCACTTTTACCTCAATTTTTTAATTTTTATTCACTTTTTTAACCTTTTTTGGAAGTTTTCTTCAATCTGGAGAAAACCATAAAAGCGGTTTTTGTGTGGTGAGGCACTTTCTTAAAAACATTTTATCACGTCTCTTCGAGTGTTCCAGTATGGATCCGAGCCCGGTGTTGACAACAGATAAGTTGCGAAGAAAAACGATGTAGGCTACTTTGATACAGAGGAAATCAGATAACACGCCTATTCTGCGGATGTTACCAGGCCTTGATTCTGATAAACCCACCCCTATTCTTTTTCATCCTGACACACAGTTGAATGATTCTGTGAATCGACTTAAAACTGATTTTGATGCCTCTATCCTGGAAAAGGACCTTGATCTCCTCGATATAAATGCGAATCTTGCACAAATTAAGTCAATTTCGACTGCTCTGCTTCAAAAATCTGGTAATGTCAATGAAGGTGAGCCTTTCGAGGAACTGCGGGCAAGGCTTGATGATAATGCTACTCATCTGGCAAATCAATTCAACAATGGAGAAGAGAAATTGCTGAGCAGTCTTATGATCCATCTTCGATGTGAAGCCATTGAAACGTTGATAGAAAAAAAGTGCGACCAGTTTTTCCAGAAAGTTGAAGAAAGATGGATGAAATATATCTCACCCACGCCCATTAAACATAAATCGGAGATTGGTAAGACAAGCAAACCATCCGGACCAAATAAATCCTACTCAGTCACAGCACACCTGACATCTGATGATGATGGGTTGCCGCTACTCCTCTCTGCTCATGTGGATACATCCAGAGTTAATGGTACTGCTGGGGTAAACTCCAAAACTTCTGGACCATCATCTGTAGACCAGCTTCCGGGTCAATTTGTTCTGCCTGACTCTGTAACTGTACGGCGTAAACGTAGCGGTAACACTCATAAAGAAAAAACGCTGGACAGTACTTCAAGCTCTCCGCGGACCAACAGGATTGAAGAAAATTCGAGTACCATCGAACGTTTGAACGACAACAATCCAGCTAAATTATGCCAACACACTGAAAATCATCCAAACGTCAACTGGAATGATGAGGACCAAATAATAATTATTGGTGATTCAAACGCACGGTTTCTTTGCTCAAATTCAAACAAAAAATCCGTAACCTGGACTTTTCCTGGATGCAGGGCAGAACATTTGCTGGACAAAATCCCCTCAATCTTGAAAAATGCTGAAGAGAAGACAAAAATTATCATCTGTGCGGGTTCAAACAACGTTCCTGGCGACCCACCGGAAAAAATTGTTGAAAATTTGTCATCGGTCGCAGCCAAAATCAAGTCGTACAGACACCTAGCCAAAATTTCCTTTATAGGAATCTTTGCACGCCTAAATAACTTGGGTGGCTCTGAAGACAAAAAAGTGTCAAAAACTAACACTCTTCTTAGGAAAATGTGCGTTGCATCTAACCTAAATTTTATCTCCATTGATGCTAAACTTTTATTGGGATGGGGACTCATGTCCAGAGATGGTATACATCTTACCAAACGTGGAAAGAGAGTACTTCAGGATGAGCTAAAACTTATTCTCGCAAAAAAACAATGATCGCCATGGTGGTGAACCTGCATCGAAAAACAAATGCCATTAATTGGGACAATCATTTCTACTCATGCCACTCCCAACCATTTTGATGATTACAGTATTGCGACTAGGGACCCTACAACAACACTTACTAGCACTTGTAATACACCCCATGCTGTCATGAAACCCTCTGTGGGAAATCTTAGGTCATTGCTTGTGAATGCACGCAGTCTGATAGCTAACTTGGAAGAGTTTCACAACCTTTTACATTCTAATTCTTTTGATATTCTTTTTGTTACCGAAACATGGTTGAATTTCTCTGTTTGTGATGCATTGTTGACTGATGGGCTTTGTTTTGATGTTGTGCGTAGAGACAGGGGCTCTAGGGCAGGTGGCATCGCGGTTATTTATCGTTCAGGTCTTGATGTTGCACTTGGTTGTGTTGCCATGGAAACCGAGGCACTGTCATTCGCTATTGTGTCATCTAAACTTAACTTTCTTCTGTGTTACATCCCCGATGGTTACTGTGAGGATCAGATCGACAAAATGGCTGCGTTCATTAAATCTGCAATGTATCCAATAATTTTGTTATTGGGGATCTAAATCTCCCAACTATTGATTGGAAAACTTACTCCTCCCAAAATCGCATTCAAAATAAATTCCTGCATTTAATTGCGGACTGCGGGTTCATTCAACTTGTCACCGAACCCACTAGGGAGTGTAGTATTCTTGATGTGATTTTGACTGATGACCCACGGGCCGTTTTTGATGTTAGCGTGAAAATGGTACAAGCGATCACAATATGGTCCTGTTCCAACTCCATCACTTGCTAACTGTTACACTCGCTCAACCAAAACAGTGTATTAACTTTAATAGGTTACGTGATCTTTTGGATGAGGTCGATTGGGAAACTGAGGTACTACAGTGCCAAAACCCAAATGAGGCTTGGAACAAGTTCAAGAGGGTAATTAAATCCCGCAGCACGCTTTGCTCTCAAACTTTGAGGTACAAACAATACTCTCAAACAATGAACTCTAAAGAACTAGCAAAACTCAATAGAAAAAAAAATTGACGCCTGGCACAAAGTATGCTCAAACAGGTCACCAGCAAATCTCAAATTGTTCTCTGATTGCAAAAAAAAATATTCCAAATGCGTGAAGGAACTTGCAACCTCACTAGAGATCAAAACCCTCCAGGAAGGGAATCTATCGGCATTGTTTCGCTTTTATTGGAAAAAAACAAATGTAACTCGCTCTATTCCACTGCTTCGGTCAAACGGTGACCTTGTAACGAGACCTGTAGATAAAGCAAATATCCTGAGTTCAGAATTCTCCAAAAATGGTGGTACTGACGATGGCCACCTACCTGTGAGTTTCAACCTGACAAACGATCATATCATTGACAAATGTTCTATGGTGCTATTTACCAGGAATGATATTGCCAATATCCTGAAATCGCTCAAGCCTAGCCACTCATTTGGCCCTGATGGTTTCTCCGCTTACTTTTACAAGCATATTGCTCACCAAATTGTTTTCCCATTGCAGAAAATTTTCTGCATCTCATTCACTTCAGGCATTTTGCCTGACGATTGGCTAACCGCATCTGTGGTCCCCATCTTTAAAAAAGGCAATCCCACAGACCCAAGTAATTATCGTCCCATTTCATTGACGTCTGTACCGTGCAAAATCATGGAGACCATTGTTCGAAACACAATGATGTGCCAAATCTCAAAATTTAATCTTATCTGCAATGATCAATTTGGCTTCTTGCCAGGCAGATCTACGGTTCACCAACTGTTGGAATTAGATGGTTGGACCGAAGCAGTTGACATCGGTGTTAATACGGATATAATTCTTTTCGACTATAAAAAAGCATTTGAATCTGTTGTACACTCTAAACTGCTCTTCAAACTGAAATTGTACGGTTTTGAAGGGAAACTGTTAGCCTGGATCAGATCCTTTATTTGCGGGCGTTCACAGCGTGTAATTGTTGAGCGGGAGTTCTCTGCTTCTTGTGAGCTGAATAGTGGTGTCCCTCAGGGCTCTGTGCTCGGCCCGCTTCTCTTTGTCCTCTTTCTAAACGACCTTCAAAATGGTGAACCAAATGTATCTCAATTTAAATTCGCCGATGATCTTAAACTTTGCTCTACTGTTGTTACTAATAACGATTTTTCTGGTCTTGAATCGGGCATCGCATACGTGCACGATTGGTCCGAGGCTTGGCAACTGCCATTATCTATGGACAAATGCCAAATTTTCTCTGTCGAGAGGCCTCGGTCCCCTCATTGTTACAGCTTGGGCAACAAGAGATTGAGTACTGTTACTGAATCTTTTAAAGATCTTGGTATCTGGTTTCAACGCGATCTTAAATTCTCCACCCACGGCAACACTTTTGCATCCCAGGCATACCGCCGTGCTGCAATTGTGCAGCGATGCTTCATTTCAGGGAATCTGAAAACCAAACTTTGGGCTTTTAAAGTATTTGTCCGCCCACTTGTTGAATATGCGAGCCAGGTTTGGTCACCTAGTCTCTTGAAAGACAGTGACAAAATTGAGTCTGTTCAGAGGCGTTTTACAAAGACACTACCCGGTTTGAACAAATTATCCTATTGCCAACGCCTCGGGTTACTTGGGCTTGACTCACTCGAAATGAGAAGATTAAAAGCAGACTTGATCCTGACATTTAAGATTGTCCACTGCTTACTGCCACATGATCTACTACTATTTGAATTCAGCATCTATATTCGTACCAGGGGCAATTGCCTCAAGCTTGTGACCCCTAAATTTAAACTTAACTGTAGAAAGTCCTTTTTTTTCTCTGGTGCCAGTGTGGAACACACTTAGCGACAGCATTGTCTCGGATTCCTCGGTAACCATGTTTAAGAGAATGATTAACGATTGTAACCTTAAGGCCTTTCTGTCGAGACCTGAACACTGCCCTTGATTGTTGTTCTAGCTGTTGTGACTTGGGTGCCCTTTCTCACCCGTTTTAGTTTTATGCATTTTTCTTATGCTTTTTCAAATTGTATTGTAGCTTTTATTGTAGAAACTTTACTTATTTTTTAATTTCTTGCGGTAGGGAGTCAGTGGTATTAACTTGATATCCTTCCCTCTCGCATTGCCTCTTACATGTGGCAATAAGTTTCTTATTATTATTTTATTTTACAATAACTAATCGTAAAAATGTCGGGGATACGTGGCTTAAGTGGTGAGTGTCAGGGTCGGACCGACGTTCAGTTGCACATTAGCAGCTGAGCATAAGATCCATGGTGAAAGAACTTCTTGGCCCCCACGAGCCGGGTCGTCATAATAATCAATTTACCGCAGTTAATGGAAGGATAACAGAAGGGCTTTGAGCCTCTAATACTGCTCCTGTCGAAGGAGGATTTCAATACGTTTATGGTTTTAATGGTTTTATGCACTACTCCTGGTTGGTCGTTTCAGGAACTGATCTAACCTTTCGGTATCTAACAGTATTCGAAACCCGGACACAGATATTGCGCTTACTGTCTCCGTGGACTTATTTCCGTCGATCTGCAATACCTTGGCAGATCGACGGAAATAAGTCCACGGACAATTTTATATGTTAGGATTAAGGTCTAATCTCATTCTTCGCAATTCCAACGCTAAAGACCCGTCCTTATAAGACGCTCCCATAACTTATGTCACGAAGGCCAGCTATACCCTTCATAAACTTGCGCTGCACATGCTCTATGAGGTCAATGACTCTAACCAAAAAGGGGGACCAGACAGAAGTTGCGTACTCGAGGAGGGAACGCACAAAGACCTTAAAGGCCTAGATCTTTGCGAAACAGTCTCCAGACGTAAAGCTCCTATTCACAATGGCAGATCGTTGGTAAGCAGCTGCACAGACCTTTGCACAATGAAGAGAATACTTCAAGTTACTGGAAAACCTGACCCCCAACTCCCGGACTGAAGACATCACAGGAAGCTGCATTTGGTCAAGACAGTAATTACAACCAGTGTAGAATTTACCGACACAGAAAGAGTGGCACTTCTGGATCGAGAGAGGGTGTTACCAGACCGTTGACCACTCAGCCACGCAACGGATCTGTGCCTCCAGGTCAGGGGAACGAGTTGCTAAAAGGTTTTCAGCTCCAAGTTTCAGATCATCAGCGAACTAAAAACCGTATGTAGATTCGCTCGAGAGTTTCAAGTCATTTAAATAAATAAGGAAGAGAAGAGGTCTCAAGACTGACCCCTGTGGGACACCGCAACACACTGGTACCCAGGGTGATAGTGTATTCTTAACAAGTACCCTCTGGGTACGATTTACCAAGAAAGCAGGCAGGCAGATTTTTAACTTCCCCATAATACCACACCCCTCAACTTTAAAAAGTAATTTACGATGAATTACTGATTCAAAGGCCTTCTTAAAATCAAAGTAAATTGCATCGGATGCGGTACCTTCATCAAGTGCACAGGTCAAACGATTGCACAGGTCACACAGGTGCACAGGTCAAGCAATTGATGAGTAGTTGACCTACATAGAAGGAACCCAAACTGGTGCTGTGTAATAACTGAATTAATGTTAAAAAAACTAATCAGAGTATCACGTATTATTGATTCCATGATTTTACAGGCCACACACGTCAAAGCAATTGGCCTGTAGTTAAGTTGATTCGATGGGGAACCCTTCTTTAAAACCGGAACCATGTGTCCGGTACTCGGACTTTAGGGAGCATAAGCTGTCTATAAGAACAAGAAAATAGCTTCGAAAGTGGGTATCTAATAACCCAAGCTAAGTCCTTGAATAGTGAAGCAGAAAGACCATCAGGTCCTCAGGACCAACTAGGTTTGAGTTTATTAATATCTTGATAGACATTGTTAGGTGGGAACGTAACCTGTGAGCATACCATGGATTGGTTAGGTTAGGTTAGGGCTGTCGTTCAGGTTTTATGTTTTTGTCATCACCAACAATTGAAATAGAGACAAAAGTGTCACTGAATACTTTCGTTTTTTCCTTATTATTAGTAAGGAAGGATTTTCCAACTGTAAAAGGTGGCAGTGCGCATGATGAAGAGTTTAGTTTGCGAAACAGTTTAAATAGTGATGATGGATTGCTCTTGTGAATCGCCGCTAGTTCCTGTGACTTGAGCCAAGTTTCCGTCAACATCAAATAATTTTTTTCGAACCGTGTTATACACTAATAAACTTGCAGTTCACTGGTTAGATTTGTAATTCTGCCAAAGTTTAAGTTTGAGTCTGCATAGTTTAGCAGTATGTCCCGGTACATTCCTATGCCCAATTTTACGAAGTCAGTGGATCGCAGCCTTAAAAGGTAGTGGGTCGCGGCAAAATAAAGGAAACTTGGCGCAAGTAACAGTCCAGAACGAGTTGGATTAATCCTCTGGTAAAAGGGTTAGGTGATAACTTTCGTTTGCTGAATATGTCCTCATTCTCCCTGCATTACCTCACGTATAAGGTAAAAATAGAATGGCAGACTATTTAACGTTACTGAAAAGATAAGCTGCTTGACATCAAACAGGACTTGAGAGGGACGGAGACATTACCGTCTTCCATCTTCTTGCCTACTTGCCTGGGTAGAAGAACACCATACAAGTCTTACCAAGATTTGGTTTCTTTGTGGGCCAATATTTCTAGTAGCCATCCCGAAAACAGGAGAGAAAAACAAGAGGTCTGAGGAGGTACACAACAACGGGGTTATCGAATCGTTTTACAGAGGGTAACAATCAAACTACCTGCTCAAAGCAGTAAACCAGTGAGGTTCAACTATTGGAACATCACTACATTGTTACAGGCAAATGGGTAGTGAGCATTCAAGGAGAATATAACGAGATCTGTATGAAACAATGAATACATCAACAATAAGTTGTAAGGTGTTACATGCCTCGGCCAAAAACTATTTTTATAAAGCATTATTCACAAGTCATTGTCTCTTTGCTATAGCCTGTCAGTAATGCTGGCGTGGTGGCCAGTGACGTTCGTATCCCCACGTAACATAAAAGGAAGATAGCCATGTAGGGGAGGAGCCGAACCGTTGTGGACCAACAGGGTCGTTAAAGGGTATGAGCTAAATGCTCCCACATAAAACACGCAGTTGATGAAGTGAACCGATAAAAAGAAAATATAAAACAAAACTCCTCTAGATTTAAAAATAATATTAAGAACACAATTGCACAAACACATAGTTTATTATTATTCGTGGTAATAGTTTAACCATAGTTGTGTATGCTAACAATGAATATTCAAGATGCACAACTATGGATAAACTATTACGACGAATAATAATAAACTATGTATTTGTGCAATTGTGTTCTTAGTAATATTTTTCAAATCAAGAGGAGTTTTGTTTTATATTTTCTTTTTATCGGTTCACTTCATCAACTGCGTGTTTTATGTGGGAGCATTTAGCTCATACCCTTTAACGACCCTGTTGGTCCACAACAGTTCAGCTGCGACATAAGCCAATTATTGCAGGTTAAGTTTTTTCAATATTTTAAGAGTTGTG
Organism: Lithobius niger; assembly: GCA_023313725.1. Lineage (NCBI taxonomy): Eukaryota > Metazoa > Arthropoda > Chilopoda > Lithobiomorpha > Lithobiidae > Lithobius > Lithobius niger. Next base: position 13,291 of record JAHWFP010095104.1, on the reverse strand, counting down.
CACAGTCAAAACAGGTGTGCACCACAAACCTGAGGTGTGGGACACAAAAAGAACTGTGCACAGTTCAAATTCAGATAGCTAAATTTAGGCAACGCAACTAAGCGCAACAATATTTCAAGGGCAACGGAGACTTTCGACAATTTTCGGCATCAGTGCTATACATTAAGTTTAAAGAGTAGAATTTGATGTTTTTAATCTTTCATTCAATATTTTCTAATATAATACTCACAGATACACTATACATACCCGTCATTTTTTAAGGTAAATAACTAGTAGGTTAGTGGCTTGCTGTAGGCAAAGGAGTTTTTAATGAATTTTGTATTGCAACACTTTTGATAATACCCCTGCAGTAGCAAAACGGCGACACGAATAAATTAAATTGCTACTCTGAATTTTGAACCAAGGACTACTGAAATTTTAGCTGAAAATATAGGGCTGTGAAAACAATGCTTAAAGATGCGAGTTGCTGTGGGAGGGTTTCATTAGCTTATTTCAATCTATTGTAATGGACTTGTATCTTTACCATTAATTTCGTGAGTTAAAGATATCGACTGTAGTTTTATAAACTGGAAGAGACATTTATAATTTCAGCTTATACGCTGAAGAAAATCCTAGTTGCCCAGCATTGCACTTATAGGATCACAGCTGCCAAGCTGTGAACGAACTAGGGTGAAGGAAAGTATAGCTGCCCGGAAGAGCACCATTCAGGTTGATGTGAGACATAGCTGCCCGTCAGTGTATCAATCAGAGTGAAAGAAAATATAGGTGCCAAGACCTGCAACATAAACTTACGAAGAACCTAGCTGCCCAGCATGCACATGCAGAAAAAAAACCAACCAGACACGTTGAAAGCTTTCCTGTACTGCAATGAAAAGCACGGAGAATTGGTTCTATACAAATACACTAAAATGCACATATTAAAAGACTCAATTTAGAAAGCAGAAGAATAATAATAAACACAAGTTGTTTCTTTACATGTAAAAATTGGCATGAAGTAAACATATCACGAAGACTGACATCGCCTAATTATTATACCTCGTATATTAATACAGCATATTAAACCATTTACAGGTTCAGTATATAAACACTCGTACTAATCCTTGCGTGAGTGCTGAAGACTTCAATGCATGTACAACAAACTGCTTGCTGAATCGGATTTTGATGTACGTCAACTGCAGGTAATATCATAGATTTTTGTTGAAATATCTATTATAAGTGAAGACTTGGGGTTTGGGATAAATCCGCAAGAAAGGTTGACATGGAGGTTTAGAAACAAGAGAATTTGAAGTACCTCCACGATTTGTAAAATCAAAAGCCGCTAGATGTGCTGTTGTTTAAGTCGAGGGAAACCCTGGAATATTCTGTAAAAAACACCGTAGTAACTCAATACTTTCATAAATTCGACGTTAATGTCATGTTCCAAATCAAAACAGATCTTGCACCTAAATAAACACATACAAATCGATGTAAATAACATCGGAATAAGCAAAACACAATAGCACAACTGTTATGGGTTTTGGTCGACTTGATTATTTGTCGAGACCCATACTTGTCAGAATGAATTTATAATGCTAATACTAATACTGTACTATTTATATTG
>JAHWFP010095104.1:0-11681 GCA_023313725.1 Lithobius niger | reverse complement strand
GTGAGTTACGATGATGAAAAAGCGAGGCAACCAACAGACAAACAGGGATATAATTCGTAGGGAATACAGTATGAAATTATTGCAAGCGGAAACAGAACATTTTGCCGGCCCCCAGTCAGGCCGGCTAAAAATGGTTTCTTTTGCTGAAAAAGTGCAATACCTGTCAATGTTTGCATTGTTGCCCTAACGATGCTTCCTTGCCATGAGATTTCAAAGATCGATGGCCGCCTCCGTGCCCAACCGCGCATGCGTGGTTCTCCCTATTTAAGAGATGATGGTGGTGAAAATGGCATCTCTTTATCTCAAGATTGTCCAAAGGTGATTCAAGAGGGGAGGCAGGGTGGGCCCTTTGGTATTGCAATTTTTCAGCAAAAGAATCCATTTTTAGCCAGCCTGGCTGGGAGCCGGCAAAATGTTTTTTCTTTATGCTGTGAAAAGTGCAATACCTGTCAGTTTTTGCATTGACAAGACGACCTCGTCAAATTGGTGGCGGGCACCTTTGACCTCGGCCCTGGGGTACCGTTGGAGGCGGCAATGTGAGTCATGGTTGCATGAAGATTTGTAATGCGGAGTTACAGAGATTTTCACGATTCCACAAAATACCCATCCCTTTATAATTTTTTAGGCGTAAAAGAGAGCCATACCGTAAGTTACTTTGGTCTTGGTCAGGAGAACTTCATTTGTATGATTTCGTAAATGCTTCCAGATTATGTCCTTCCATGATGATGGTTGATTGATGATGTCAGTTTTTTTTTTAAGATTGGAATAAACGGGTTTCTGATGTAGATTCAAGGAGTTTTCGGATTTGAAGAGATGCCGGCCTGTTCATTGATGATGTGAAGTTCCTAGGGTTGCAAGCGAAGGTAGTTCGGTTTGCGGCGCTTGAAGTGGCACTGATTGACGTTGGTTATTCTCGTGGGTCCCAAGAGAGAATTGGGGTGAAGACCTAGAGGGTATAAAAATCGGTGTTGTATGCTTCAAAAAAATTTTTTTTTGTAATGTTGAAAAAGGAAAAATGAAGGCCGGTCATCTTGCTTGCACTACATGGTAGAGGGGTTGTTTTTTATGTCGTAATGGTATCCCTTTGCTTTATGTCGACAGAGGTCGCAGGGAAGGTCTGTGGTTGGATGGTTAGAGATCTGTGAGAGATTGGGGTGAAGAGGTTGAAATGAGGATGCATTATCAAACTGCCAGAGTGAGAAGGCATAAACTGAGCTGTTTAAGGTAGCAGAAGTAGGTTTTGCCAGGTATGGGAGATTTGGTTATGTTGTGAAATGTCGAAATGGTCAAATGTTGTGGCTTGTGGGAGTTCAGGATCCGGCGGAACGATCACGGGCCTTGAGGGAAGGGTGGTTGGCTGAAGTCTTGGATCTGATGGTTTGATAGCAAGAAGAGGGTGGATGAAGCGACCTGGGGGTTTGTAGGATGGTCGTGTAGGCTTTGAGAACGTGATTGGTACTGGTGACCAAGGTAAGAAGGTGAGAGGTTCAGTGAGTCCTTGATGTGGGGTGATGTCTTGATTGGAGAGGAATGTATTCATGATGAGATTAGTGGATTATCCTAGAAGCTGAAGGTTAAAAGCTTGCAACATGGCAATGCAAGAGTGGAGAGAGGTGATCAGGTTTTCCTGTGACCTCAGGTGGGAATTGAATTCTTCAATTTGTGGCTTGACGTTTTCAATGTTCACAATGAATTGTGCTGAGGCATGCTTGTTAAGGCGGAGCTTGTGCTTCATGGTCGGGAAAAGCCACGAACAGTCAAGGTCGGGTTTCCTCTCAGTGTCGAGCCCATACAATCGGGTTGATGATGAAATGTCCCCGTTTTCGGTTTGATTCGTTGCGTGTTCACGTGAAGGTGGGTAAGAGAGACACCGTAGCATCAGAAGGTTCTGAATGGGTTGCTGACTTGGAGGGGGAGTCGTAGGGATCACATCCGTGTGTTGGGGAGCGTGGTGTTGCGGCAATCAGATTTTCAGTGAATGGCTCAAAAAATGGCTCCACAGCTTGTTATTCTCTGATAGGTGGAGAAGGGCTTTCATCCAAATTCTTTTCGGTGTCTTCATGATGAACAGGATCGTCGTGGTGAGCAGGTGACGAAGGGACTTCCTGGAGAAGGGAAGATGTTGGATAGGCAGATAAATGGTCCACTGGTGAAAATAGCCATGATGCTTGTGATTGCAGGGTGGAAGCTGTAGAAGTGGGTTGCAGAGATTTTCCAGGCGTTGCTGGGGTTGCACACGCAGTGGATGTGATGTTTTCTTGGGATGTAGTACTTGATCTAGGTGTCGATTTTTTTAGTACCGATAGTAAGAGTGGCGAAGCAACAGTGGAAGGTTTGAGTTTTTTAACCGGGGACAGTCGTCCTGATAGTGGAGAAGAAACTTCAAATGGGGCGAGGTCTTGAGACTTTTGAAGGGAATGTGTCCGTTCGAGTCTCTGTTTCTTACGTTTGGCGGAGGCAAATGTGTTGCTGCAATCACTCTCAATTGAGCCAATGGGATTGTTACGCAAATGTTGCAAGGAGCGTTGTAGTACTCACAGCGACAATGATATTGACAGACATCTTTCTCGGGGTCTAGTCTGTTCTTCCTCTTGTTGCCTGGGCATTTGCAGGTACCAGGGTACTCAATTACTGGTATCCGGCCAAAATACAGGTCTTCGATGTCGGAAAAGGATTTTGCATGCCGAATCTTTACCATGGCGGTGAGAAAAGTTTCTGATTGCCGAAATTCACTGCGATTTGGATGTCTAGGAAGGGTGCTATGTAGGAAGCACTAAACTGCACACAGGAGGTGGGAAAAATCGATGCGGCGGAACCGGAAGTGAAAGGTGGACTTCCCCAAAACGAGGCTCGACTTTTGCGACAAGCGTTGTAGTGGAGAGGGCCGTGACAGAGGCCGAAAGCCAAGCAGGAGCCATAAGTGGGGAAACCATGCTTCCCAAAACGAGGCATCTTTTACGATAAGCCCAGCGGTAGCCACCGATGCCGCGAGGTGAGGGAATGCTATGGTGGAGGAGGCGGTGGATGACATACAGTCATGATCCCCATCGTCGGTCATCAACTGCTTTCGCGACAAGGAGTCGTAGGTGAGTGGTGAAGGCTGTGATGGAGGCAGCAACCAAGGTTAGAACTGGAAGCGGAAAAGCTATGCTTCCCAAAACGAGGTTGGCCTTCGCGACAAGTGTGGTGGCGATGAGTGAAGCTGAGTGGTGAGGGATGTTTGAGTTGGCCTGTGAAGCCACGTGGAATGTTGTTGTAGATGTCTTGTTAAGTGGCGTGGAAGAGACGTGCCAGGGTGGCAGAGGTGGTCGATAAAACAGTCAGGATCCCCATTGTCGGTTATCAACTGCTATCGCGACAAGGTGTTGTAGGCGAGTGGTGAAGGCCGTGATGGAGGCAGCAGCCAAGGTGAGAACCGGAGGTGGAAAGCTATGCTTCTCAAAACGATACAGACTTTCGCGACAAGCGTGGTGGCGATGAGCGATGCCGTGGTGAGGGATGTTGGAGTTGGCCTGGGAAGCCACGTGGAATGTTCTTGTTGATATCTCATGCGTGGCGTGGAAGAGACGTGCCACGGGGGTCCCCATTGTCGGTTGTAAGCTGCTTTCGCGACAAGGAGTGGTCAAAGACAGTTAGAGGTGGAGCCGAACGCCTTGTTGACTGTGATGGGAAGAAACGGCATCCTGGGTTCCTGGAAGGTTCCCGTACATTGGAGTGTCGACGTCGGAAGGCCGGAAACCTTGATGTGTGACCAGGGCGAGGGACTCCGCGACAAGCTGTAGAGGTTCGTTCTCCTCCAGAAAAAAGGTGTCAGGTAGTGTAAAACTTCGAAAGTCAGTTGCAAAGGGCAAAATCGTAGTCGTCAAAGAGACTTTGAAGAAGATCAAGTGACCTAGTATAGCTTCAAAAGTATGTCATGAAGAGTGAATTCGTGACAGTTATTGAAGTCCAAAGACTTAGGGAGGACCGCAGAAGCTGACCAGGGACGCATCTTTTGCGTCAAGAGAGAGACAGGAGTGTCTAAGGGAGAACTGTGGTCAGTGCCGTGACAACAAGTGTCACGATAAAGGAGGGTAGTTGACGGTGTGGCTTGATTGCAAATCGTAGTGACGATGTTGAACTCGGCGTGGCGACCAAAACAGGCGACCCGTGGAGTTTGATTTCACAGGGTACCAGACGTGACTTGGAAGACAGGATTTGAGGCGAAGAGCATTGTCCATCTGGAAGTGGGAAGACTTTTCTTCTTCTTTGCCTTTTATTTTTTAAAGACAAGGGTATCCTGGGCGTAACTGGTTGTCCGGCGTCGTGGAGAAACAAATCGGGACAAGAGCGATGTCCTGGCTTCACTGGCAAGGGCGTCTTTGGGAGGTCTTGTCGGGGAGTCGTGAAAGGAGAGAATCTGACTTCCGGATGACAAAACCGGCGTTTCGGCTTCTTCGATTTCATGGATTCAAGCTAGCATAAGGCTGGAGGTAGAGACGTCCTCGTAAGGCGTTGACAACGTTGGCATACGGTCCGAAGGACTAAGGGGGTTGTGTCCCTTTTGCGACAAGAGCGGAAAGGGACCGTACAGGCAACCGGAGCTTCATAGGGTGGCAGAAATGGATAAATGGTGGCATCAATCACGACATAGACGCATGGAAGTGTCTTGTAGGCAGTGGGTGACTTGGGCAGGTTTCAGCAGTCGTTGTGAGGTAAATCAGACAGGAGGAGGAGGCAGCGCCGACCTTCGCGACCTGAGCACCCCGAAAAAACCGGTCACTCAGCGGTCGACGAAGACAGCGGAAGAAGTCGCGAAAGGACGACGTTGATGAACCGATCGTGCACGGTCGGTGCCCAGCGGACGTCCTAGCCGACGGGAGAGTTCCGGAGTGGGTCGTTCCCGGGAAGCAACGGGAGGGAGCCACGACGGCTTTGAATCCAATGGCGAAAGACAAGGAGAACCAGCCACTTAGGCGACTTGAGACAAAGAGATGGCATTTTCATCACCATCTTCTCTTAAATAGGAAGAACCACGCATGCGCGGTTGGGTGAAGGCGGCCGTCGATCTTTGAAATCTCAAGGCAAGGAAGCATCGTTGGGGCAACAATGCAAAAATTGACAGGTATTGCACTTTTCACAGCATAAAGAATAGAAATTCTTAGGCAACGATTGTTGCACTTTAACAATATAAAATTGGGACAATCCCCTTCTGAGGTGCACAACGCAACGTAATAAAAGATGACTACAGTTTATTTATTTATGTATTTACTAGCATCGTACCCGGCTTCAAAGATGGTGATGAAAATGCCATCTCTTTGTCTCAAGTCTCCTAAGCGGCTGGTTCTCCTTGTCTTTCGCCGTTGGAATCGAAGCCGTCGTGGCTCCCTCCCGTTGCTTCTCGGGAACGACCCACTCTGGAACTCTCCTGGCGGCTAGGACGTCCGCTGGACACCGACCGTGCACGATCGATTCATCTACGTCGTCCTTTCGCGACTTCTTCCGCTGTCTTCGTCGACCGCTGAGTGACCGGTTTTTCGGGGTGCTCATGTTACGAAGGTCGGCGCTACCTCCTTCGCCCGGGGATTTGTTTGACCCGTGGTTGTTTCCCAGTATTTCACAATTCCATATGATCTACAGTTGATGACCTCAGCCGAAGGTTCGACATTGTTGGCAGTGGGGACTGTTAAAGAATGGAGGTTTACAAATCTTAAAGTTTGTTGCCAAAAATTCGACAGTTTTACCAAAAGAAGGCTTTCCGATTAATTGGTAATAAAGAAACTAGGCCAAACGTATCAACCAAATGGCCGAGAACTATTTTCTAAGTTCAACAAGACTGCAAAAAGTAGGTACCAAATTAGGTACAGCAAACTTAGTGAAAAGGGAGTGTTAAGTGTGGAGATATGACGGGGCTTCGTGTCACCTCCCACAAAACTCCTTATTGTTCCAGTGTAAGGTGCCTTTAGACTCTTACACAGGAAAGATGTAGTAGGTAATAAAAACGCATAATTGCAATCAGTACTCTAAGACAAAGCTTCAGTAGCTGCTTTCGTTAATGAGCAATGTTTCACCCGTCTTATGTTTCGACAGAACCAGAAGTATTTTGACTCTGCTGTGTGGTTAATCCTCCCCTAATCCTTTGTGATGCTTCCTTTCACTTCTTTGCTAGCATAACTGTACGTTACTGCATTGTATATACTGCGTTTTATACTGCATTGTTTTATACTGCACTGTACAAAAAATTTATTTAGAAAGAAGCTTTTTTTAAACAATTTGTATGGTCATGATGAAAAATTAGCGGGACCAAAGTTTCTTGGGCAAGGGTGGACCAAGGGAGGTAGCTGCGGTCTAAACCAAGGAAAATAACCCACAAAAGCTTACAAAATTGTTGAAGAAAGCAGTTAAATTAAGAAAAAATTTCTAAAAACTTTAAAAAAATTAACTAACCTGTGGACCACTCCAAGGCTTCGTTCTGGGTCCACCCTTGGCGTTGGCGTGAAACTGGTTAGATCCAAATTAGTACGTCCAAATCTTTTTCATTCACCAGGACTAGAATAGCATTCACTTTGGACTTGGCGTCCATTTTGACTTCAGGTAAAGTTGTGCATTAGGAAAATTTAAGCAATGCCATACAGCGTAACGAAGTTTGTAATAATTCATTTTTGCAATGATTAAATAGAAGTTTTTTCGAGGACATGCAGAATAATTATTCACATGTGGTACTGATTCAGTAAGAGGGACTTTTTCAGGAGGTCTCTGAACAGTGGTGCACTTGAATTGGGATTAGTTGTTGAGAAGGTGAACTTCGTTGACGTTCTGAGAAGCTATGCTACTAACATGGCCAATGCCAGCACTCTTGGTAGTTCATAGCCAGAGCCATTGAAGTCCCATAAGCCATCATTGCTGAAAATGCCTTTTTGTGAGTGATGGCATTACCTCATGCCTAACTTTATTTACAAATCAGTTTACAACGTTTCTGAGAGTTTCTGTAAAAATGTGATTATACTAATAATCAACAAGTAGAAGTGATTACAATATAACATGTTCCATCAACCTCATGTGTGTCCTTAATATTAGGATATGTGGCCCGAGAAATCTAACTCAGGCCTCAAGTGTGGTTAAGAAATCATCCATTGTACGCAAGACATAACAATACAGCATTGCACTACCTCCACATTCAAATAAGATTAAAGCAAATTGGAATATTTGGTTTAACAGCCTTGATTTGAAAGGTTAGGGTTTTTTTTTTGTAAATCATCGTATGTTTTTACTCAACAAATATTTTCATAGGCTAACTATGTATTTTGTAGACTTCTCACCTGAATCGAAAATGGTAGTTCTTAACATATCTTTCCACAAGGAACAGTTGAGAGCAAAACTCCAACGTCGTTTAAGCCCCAAGTTGAGGTCGACCATTTTGAAACGTCACCTTCAAGTTCGCATTGGAAGGACTGCTGCACTAAAATTCAGAAGAAAAGATGATCAAAATGTTTAGCATTGATTTACGGATTTGTGATATTTATGTGAAACATAGTTGGAAAAAGTCACTTGGTCAAAAAAGTAATTTGGGTCAAGTTTTGGCCAGGTTAACGAATCCGTGTCTTCATACATAATTTCGAGTCAGTTTCTATGACCCACCGACCCCAGCAAGTCCATAGATAGAATCAAACAGCATGATCAGTCTTTGCAGGCATTAAAATGGTAAAGAAAACACATTGTTTCCATAGATAACAGTTTGTTTCACAGTAATTCATTCAACCTTGTGGGACAGACAGGACGGTAATAAGTTACGGGCCATTAAAGGCACTGTCGAGGAGTGGCACTCGGCGTGTCGCCGCAGTCGCCGTGAGGAGGTTGTGTTGGCCCGTTTGCGAATTGGTCACACCAGACTTACTCACTGTTTCCTTTTGCGGGGGGTTGACCCTCCTGAATGTTCTTGGTGTCGACGGCCACTTACGGTCCGGCACTTACTTGTTGATTGTCGCCATCTGGATGGTGTTCGTCGTCGGTTCCATCTTCCGCATGACATTGCGCGTCAGTTGGGCGATAAGTCTGTCCTCCTGTCCGGTGTTTTTCAATTTTTGCAGGAGGTACAGGTGTATGACAAGATTTAGATTAGGGGTTTGAATAACATCTCTGTAATGTGTGGTGCAGTGGCAACCTGGACCACTGCACTGTGACTGAGGTTGGCGCTAATGACCAAGTTGTCGACGCGCCATTAAGCCTCATCCCCCTCCCTAATTCATTCAATCAAGCCCAAAAAGCCGTTTACTATGCTGAACTTTTAATAATTTAGTATTAAAAACTTTTCAGCGCATAAAGTAAGGATGTAAACCTTCAGAATACCCAAAGAAACAGATACAAGTAAAATACACATAAGCCTTTATCATTGCACGTGTAAAATTACCTCCAGCATCCCCGAAACAAACAACAGGCCGAGTGATGATGGTGCATTTAAAGGCTAACTTCCATATTTTGTGTGCTGAATGTTTTTAAATACTGTCTGATTTAAAATTCAGTTTAGTAGACTGCTTTTTGCAGTAGTCTTCTGTGCTAACTAGATGCCTAATTACGAAATGCCTATCGTACTAAAAAATGGAGATAATACATTGAGTATAATGGTCACCAGGCTTGACATAAATAGGGTCCCAACACGAAGATTTCTCACTTCTGCCTTTAACCTATAAACATTGGCATGAAGCATTGGCTGAGTAGTAATTTTAACCAAAGTGTATTTGGGTGTGGTAATATTGGCTACCTGAAAAGAATAATCGGATCAGATAGTTGAAATGAGACTCTGTCAGGGACCCTGATCATGATATTATGGGAGAGACTATCGTACTCCTTTAGCATCACCATATATATTCTGACCTATTCTGGACGTTATCATGAATACCATGTTCATGGGTTTCATGGTTCGAATCTCCGAAGTTTCCCTTCTCTTAAACTTCGTTCTGCTTGTAAGCAGAGTAATATTAAAGATGAGCCAATTCATCTACACCATCAACTAACGACGTGAGGCTCAGAGAAATTATTGTAAAAAAAAAAGAAAACCTAATAAAGCTGAATATAGGAAATTTCTAAAAGTATAGGGATATGCATAAATGCCAAAAACTGCAACAAAATTAACTTCAAGACATAGCAACACTACCTTCACTCGGAGATAATGGACGCTTCCACACGTTCACTTGGCTCAACCGTCCTAAAAAACCATCCTTTACTTCGAATCCCCCATTGGGAGAATCTTGATCCTGTCCTAAAATGAAGTACCCATTGGCTCCAATTTTATAATACTGTTGAAATTTACGAAAGTGGCCTGCTCTCATTCCACTGATGTAAAAAGTAGCCTTTCCAGTCATTCCCTCCCAGGTGATGCAAACATGTGTCCAATTCCCGATAGGTGGAAGAGCTGAAAATGCCCTCTTTTGTCCACCGATGTACAAATAACTTGCGTAGTATTTGTAATCACATTCCAAGAGGACTTCATTGTTTATGCCTGTGTCTTCGGATAAATACGAGAATATATCGACTGTAGCCATCCCGTCTCCCTTGTCCTGTGGTTTAAGCCATAAGCAAATCGTGAAACTGTCATAAAATACTTTTGAGATTCGAGTGCCATCTGCGTTGATGAGAAGGCCATTTGGCGTGCTTTGGCCATCAGAAGCAAAACGGATATCAAAGCCTTTCATGCAGAAAACTTGGTAATACGTGGACAATACAGTGATTGCAAATAGAAGCCCGAACCCATTCGAAGCCATGTTTGTCGGTAGAGAATCGACCTGCTAACTGCAAACCGTTATAAAGTCAGTAAAGAGCGATGCGAGGTCTTGCCAGATTCCGGAAATAAGTTATTAGGTTAATAACAAATTTTATAGTGGTTGTAAAATCGGTTGATAATTAGGTTTAAATTACCCATAATTGAGCTGCAATTCCGTAATGTGGAAAAATTTGTTGGGAATTATTTCCGTTGATAATTTAGGCTGCCGGAACCACTGTATCATCCGCAACCATATCTCATGGGGCTTGACAGTGATTACACGTGACGCCTACACGTAGAACAATTAGTAATTACAAGTGACGTTACATAATTGCTTATCTACACACGTAGGATAAATCTATAATGGGAAGTGAACATAAGTGCGCTGTGTGTTTTGATATTATGAAAAAATGTTAGATAAGCATGCTAGTGTGTCACCGCCTGTTGTCAGGTACATTGTTGTTTTAAATTGTAGAAAAATACTTCACTATCAGGCTGTGTTTTTTTTAAGTGTAACAAGAGTTTTTCTAATTTTGGCCTGCTGGGGAAATTCCACATTCTGTAAAAATATTTGCTAATCGTTGGCATCGGGTGCAAAGGGTCCAGTAATGACGAAAATCTCAACATTAAAAAACGTGCCTTTTACGGAGAAAGCTGCATCAATGTTGTTGATTTTGTGTTTGTTACTGGACAACTAGCTAGCTAGCTAAGGACATACCTCCCATTTAAATTCTCACAGGGTGTAAAGAAACAGCTCGCTGTGGAAAAGTCGCCAGATCTAAATGTTGGTACATGGATAAAGAGTCGTATGAGGAAGTGCCTCTTTCTAAAATGGGGTGTGCAGCTAGAAGCTCGTAACTCTTAAGTGGTTTGTGACTGAATAGTTATTGTTGTAACCATTATTTGAATTATCATCCAACAGTTGATAATAACATGCTCAAGGAGACGTATACATTCTTTCATTCTCGCAGCAAGAATGTAATCGTGATGGGAAAGGTGTCGTTGCCATATCGTAAGTGCTGCCTGGATTAGGTAAATCCAGCATCTTTCAGAAAATGCTTGCAATCTTATAATCCGTAAGAAAATGCTTGCAATCTTGTAATCCGTGACAATAATCTCCATCATGACGAAACAATTTATCCAATCATTTCTGAACTCACATTATTGACTTTTTTGTTGCAACCTGGCAGAGCTAAAACCACCGCCATGTTTGAATTGCAGATGATTTCTAAATTGTAGCTATGAGAATTAAAAGGCAAGTCGTTGAGCAAACGTTGTTATACGCCTATCGGTTCAGTACTTACTTGTAAGAATAAATTGTTGTTGCAAAGAGGCAGTTCGGGAAATCCAGGTACCATCCTAGCCCCAGCCACCCTCTGGTAATTTCGGGACGAGAAATACCCTGTGGTGTCTCTTATCATGTGTATTGCTGCATGTGAAAGGTCGAGGATTTTTCGCTTCGATTTCTCCAGAGAAATTGTTGCAATCATCGTCGTGGGGATTCGTGCTCCCTAAAAACAACAAGCGGCTACAACGACTACCTAGTCGCATCCGGTCTTCTGTACAGTTTTGCTACTACCAATAGTGAGGCACACTGCTCTATCACGCATTGCAACAGCTACCACTATTATATAGGGCAGCGTCAAGTGACGTCATATTGCCTACGAGATAGCATCTGGAGGGCATAACTACAAGGGGCACTAGATTAAAATGTAATGGAAAACAACGGCATTTCTAGTAAAGACAGTGCTTTGAGAGCGGATTTCTTAGGCTTAAAACAACGTTGTTTTCTCCAACAACAAAAATCGCGCGTTATAGGCCTAAGAAATCCAGTCTAATAGCATTGGCGTTAGTAAGATGCCCTTCTTTTTCCCCTCCAGTGCCCCTTGCAGCTAACGCAGTTACCGGCTCCACCATATACTTATATACAATAACACTACGGTAT
>JAHWFP010095103.1:13133-37447 GCA_023313725.1 Lithobius niger | reverse complement strand
TCTCTTACCATTTGCTTTTCTGGAGCAAAGAAAATGTTATTATTATTATATTATTAAACAAATAAACAAAGGTGAAGTACGCTTCGCTAGACATTTCGTGATGTAACTCGTACGCTTGCTACTAACAGATACTCCCAGAAAGAGTGATCAAGAAAATGTTCAAAGAAATGAACCGAACAAAGTACGCATTTTCCTGGATGCTTCGGTTCATAAACATAACTAAAATCGGTCAAAAATATTCGAATGGCACAGTAAAGGCTCACGTGCAGTAAACACTACTGCAACATTTTGGTACATTGGTACAGGGTGTCTCACTTAAAAAAAAAAACTATTTAAAAAAATCGTATCTCAAAAACCATTATAACTACAACTTTTCTACAATAACAAGGTTGTTGCCAAGCATGTAAAGTTTTTTTTACATTCTTTCTTTTTCCATTCTGACAATATGTTCCATGTGTCCGCCCTGCAATTGTATAACACTTCGAAGACGAAGTGTGAAATTTTGCACAACCCTTTTACACACACTGATGTTCCACTTTATTCAGGACTGTGCGAATGCGCTCCTGTAAGTATCCAATGACGTCACTCGTTGTTGAAGGAAGGTTTACCAACAACGAGTGACGTCATTGGGTACTTTACAGGAGCGCATTCGCAGTCCTGAATGAAGTGGACATTAGAGTGTGCAAAAGGGTTGTGCAAAATTTCACACTTTGCCTTCGAAGCGTTATACTGTATACGGTGTCCCAGAATGTACTCCGGTATTTCATTGTTTAATAAAACGGTAACCACAAATGATATCAACAAACGGTTTTTTTTAAACTGAAAGCACAACTAAAGAAGTTTTTGCAACGGCCACTATATCCTCATGTGCTGCGCTGTGTGTACACCATGAGCCATATGCAGAGTTAAAATCAGTCATTGCCGCTCAAAGGCAGTATCGTAGGGAATATCCTGAATGTAAGGCACCAAAAACAAAGCAATTACTAGGTTGATGCAGCACTTCAAGGAAACTGGCAGTGCAAAACGTCCACGTGTTAGAAACTTTGTGGCAGGAAATCTAACATCACTTACATATCCTACGTGCAACATAGGGTGTTCCCGTGGAGAGGAACTTGGTGAGTTGTGCTTTCAGTTAAGAAAAACCGTTTGTTGATATCATTTGTGGTCTCCGTTTTATTAAACAATGAAATATTGGACTACATTCTGGGACACCCAGCACATTTGCAGGGAGGACACATGAAACATACTATCAGAATGTAAAAAGAAATAATGTAAAAAAAAAAAACTTTAAATGCTTGGCTACAACCTTGTTACTGTAGAAATGTTGTAGTTGTAATGGTTTTTGAGATGATTTTTTTAAATCGGTTTTTTTAAGTGGAACACCCTGTATTTTGCTTTGGTATATTTACTTATAAGCCAAGGTTCCGACCGCTAAAAACTAGTCTTATAACGATGAACAAACAATGATTTCTTCCTGATCTAACCATAAAGCATATTAATAAACAAAAACGGAACGTTAAATGTTTAGAGTAAGGGTCTAGTAGTCAAAACCTAGAAGGAACACGGACAAGGTTTGACAGTAAGGGTCTACGTGTAAAATTTTGTAAGAGGCTGGAAAGCATTAGACCCTTACTACCCGGTGGTTAGATTAGTTCTAGTCTATTCGGACAGAACCTGTGTATGAACGGTTGTAGCAGGTTTTCTTTGTTCTTAGAATATTGTTATGGAACTTTAAGAACATAATTTTCTTGTGAAGTTTGGCATTTTGTGTCTTTTGATGTTTTAGAATTTTTTTTTATTATATTTCGTAGATTTACGGTAGAGGATAACCAGTAATGCTCTCTGCTGCGAATACCCTGCCATGTTACTAAAATCGAAAAATAATTTTCAACATAAAGCAAAGCAGCAGACGTATACCATACTACCACTGGATCATCACATGGGTCATTGTACGAGGATTTCCAGTTTTTCGTAAAAATGTATTTATTTCTGACCACCGGGTAGTAAGGGTCTAATGCTTACCAGTCTCTTACAAAATCTTACACGTAGACCCTTACTGTCAAACCTTGTCCGTGTACCTTCTAGGTTTTGACTATTAGACTCTTACTCTAAACATTTAACGTTCCGTTTTTGTTTATTAATTCGTGTTACTTTTAGAATTGCAGCTAAACTGTAAAATAGTGCAGTTGACGGTCAAAATTGAGAGTTTAACACAGAGACCGTAGGCTGACTCTTACTAACACTTAGTAATAGCAACCAAAGATTAATCGACAAAATAGCTCATCAGAGCTGATCCTACCAATTATCGTTCTTCTTTGATAGCAACAAATCTTTAGTCTTGCGGGTGGCGTTTGCTAATTGGCATTGTTGCATAATAACAATGTTTAAAACAATGTAAAACAATCAACCTGGTCGTTTAGTGCTCCATAACCCCTGAACCACTTGACCAATTAGAAAATGCCTTATCGAAAGGGCACATCTACAGAGCAATAACTGTAAAATGAGCTAAGAACCAGCTTCATAGGACAAATGGTTTGACCTGTAGAGAGGACAGACGAAAGGTACATCCCCAGAACAAGAACTTGTCTATTTGGCCCCTCTCTGTATCTCGGGTTTGGTTCACGCGAATTTTACAATTTTTGGACTGCAGACAGGCCTTGACTAGTCAAGGCTACATTCCAAATTTGGTTTTAAGATGTTTACTTTTGACAGAGTTATAAGCTCTCAAAGTTGAAAGTTTAACACAGAGATCCTAGGTCGACCCTTACTAACACTGGCTATCGCCAGTGTTAATTAATAAACAAAAACGGAACGTTAAATGTTTAGAGTAAGGATCTAAAAGTCAAAACCTAGAAGGAACACGGACAAGCTTTGACAGTTAGGGTCTAGGTGTAAAATTTTGTCAGTAAGAGGCTGGAAAGCCGGTGGTTAGATTAGTTCTAGTCTCTTCGGACTGAACGTGTGTATGAACGGTTGTAGCAGGTTTTCTTTGTTCTTAGAATATTGTTTTGGAACTTTAATAACACAATTATTTTCTTGTGAAGTTTGGCATTTTGTCTTTTGATGCTTTAGAATTTTTATTATATTTCGTAGATTTATGGTAGAGGATTACCATAATGCTGTTTGCTACGAATATGCTGGCATGTTACTAAATTGAAAAATAATTTTCAACGTAAAGCAAAGCAGGAAACGTATAACCATACTACCACTTGATCATCACATGGGTCATTGTAGGATGATTTCCAGTTTTTCGTGAAAATGTATTTATTGCTGACCACCGGGTAGTAAGGGTCTAATGCTTTCCAGACTCTTACTGACAAAATTTTACACCTAGACCCTAACTGTCAAAGCTTGTCCGTGTTCCTTCTAGGTTTTGATTTTTAGATCCTTACTCTAAACATTTAACGTTCCGTTTTTGTTTATTAATTCGTGTTACTTTTAGAATTGCAGCTATACTGTAAAACAGTGCAGTTGGCGGTCACAGCTGATAGTTTAACACAAGAGACCCTAGGCTGACCCTCACTAATCTAGCTATCGCCAATGTTAACAATAGAAACAAATCCTTTAATTAACACTGGCGATAGCCAGTGTTAGTAAGGGTCGACCTAGGACCTCTGTGTTAAACTCTCAACTTTGAGAACTTATATGTCCGTCAAAAGTAAACACATTTAAACCAAATTTGGAATCAAGCCTTGACTAGTAAAGGCCTGTCTGCAGTCCAAAAATTGTAAAATTCGGTCCAGCCAAACCCGAGATGCAGACAGGGGCCAAATAGACAACTTCTTGTTCTGCTTGTTGTTGTTGTTGTTCTGGGGATACTTTCGTCTGTCCTCTCTACAGGTCAAACCATTTATCCTATAAAGCTGGTTCTTAGCTCATTTTACAGGTATTGCTCTGTAGATGTGCCCTTTTCATAAGGCCTTTTCTAATTGGTCAAGTGGTTCAGGGGCTATGGAGCACTAAACCACCAGATTGATTGTTTTACATTGTTTTAAACATTGTGATTATGCAACAATACCAATTAGCAAACGCCACCTGCGAGACATAGACTGAAGATTAAAGGATTTGTTTCTATTGTTACCATTGGCGATAACCAGATTAGCAAGGGTCAGCCTAGGGTCTCTTGTGTTAAACTATCAGCTTTGACCGTCAACTACACTGTTTTACAGTTTAGCTGCAATTCTAAAAGTAACACGAATTAATAAACAAAAACGGAACGTTAAATGTTTAGAGTAAGGATCTAAAAGTCAAAACCTAGAAGGAACACGGACAAGCTTTGACAGTCAGGGTCTAGGTGTAAAATTTTGTCAGTAAGAGGCTGGAAAGCTTTAGACCCTTACTACCAGGTGGTCAGCAATAAAGCGTACATTTTCACGAAAAACTGGAAATCATCCTACAATGACCCATGTGATGATCAAGTGGTAGTATGGTTATACGTTTCCTCCTTCACGCTGAAAATTATTTTTCAATTTAGTAACATGCCAGCATATTCGTAGCAGACCGCATTATCCTCTACCATAAGTTTACGAAATATAATAAAAATTCTAAAGCATCAAAAGACAAAATGCCAAACTTCACAAGAAAATTGTGTTATTAAAGTTCCAAAACAATATTCTAAGAACAAAGAAAACCTGCTACAACCGTTCATACACACGTTCAGTCCGAAGAGACTAGAACTAATCTAACCATCGGGTAGTAAGGGTCTAACGCTTTCCAGCCTCTTACTGACAAAATTTTACACCTAGACCCTGACTGTCAAAGCTTGTCCGTGTTCCTTCTAGGTTTTGACTTTTAGATCCTTACTCTAAACATTTAACGTTCCGTTTTTGTTTATTAATCTTCAGTCTGTGTCTCGCAGCTGATGTTTGCTAATTGGTATTGTTGCATAATAACAATGTTTAAAACAATGTAAAACAATCAATCTGGTGGTTTAGAGCTCCGTAACCCCTGAACCACTTGACCAATTAGAAAAGGCCTTATGAAAAGGGCACATCTACAGAGCAATACCTGTAAAATGAGCTAAGAACCAGCTTTATAGGACAAATGGTTTGACCTGTAGAGAGGACAGACGAAAGTATCCCCAGAACAACAACAACAACAAGAAGAAGCTGAACAAGAAGTTGTCTATTTGGCCCCTGTCTGCATCTTGGGTTTGGCTGGACCGAATTTCACAATTTTTGGACTGCAGACAGGCCTTTACTAGTCAAGGCTAGATTCCAAATTTGGTTTAAATATGTTTACTTTTGACGGAGTTATAAGCTCTCAAAGTTGAGAGTTTAACACAGAGGTCCTAGGTCGACCCTTACTAACACTGGCTATCGCCAGTGTTAATATCCAACTGACATAACCATAAAACTCTCCAACAGTCTTGCCACCCGTGACTGCGCGTGCCTCATTCTTGATTGGCTTTATTCAGATTGCCAGCCATATGTTCCACGGAAAAAAAAAATCTGTCAATAATTTGGAGCATTTAGGAACCACAATGGACGATAAAAATAGTCGTCCACTCTAACCGGGGTATTTTCCTAAGAAACGTGAAGCATTAACCGTAACTTTGAATTTTAAATGATACTTTACTGAAAACTGCTAGGAAGGGTGTTTATCTTTTCAGTTTTTGTTTCAGCAAAATAAAATAAATATAAAAAATAAATTACTTAGTTACTGAAAGTGTGTACGCCGTATTTACGTACCATAGACCACTTATGAAGGTAATGTATATTTATTGGTTCTTAAGTTATACCTGCCTAGTGTAAACTATACCTTGTATCTGTCTTAGACTAACAACCCATTTTCGCAGTTTGGATGGGATTTGACCTCACAACCTTTACATTAACAGGCTGACGCCCTGACCGTCAAGCTACTGATAATAAAATCCACTCAAAACTGGTATAAGAGAAGCCGCCAAGTTTTTAAAAAGGGTAGGCCTTTTAAAGTAGTGATATCATTCAACCAGTTTTGTTGCATTGTAAGTTTTAGCGTTTTGGTCCATTTAGTCAATTAGGTCCCATTCTTGTATTGGCCCGTTCTCCCCATTTTGATTACTCTCTGCATCTCCACACCCACGCGTTACATGGATTTTCTTGTTTCACTTATGTTAAGAAACATCAAAATTCCGGACTACCCTGGTTAATTTTTGTTTCTATTACCAATTGAAACAATAAATTACCCCATTTATTAGCATTCTCCTTTTCCAATGCTGTTTCTACTAGAGATAAACCGAATTCTTGCGGTCTGCTAGCTACTGCGCAGCTCCACTGCACAGCCTCCATCGTATATAAGTCGAGGCGGAGCAGCAGAGCTCACCTTTTTGACACCTCTATCTGCCCAAATGGCAACAAGAGGGGTGGAGGGCGGGAAGCTGGGTAATGTATTTTTTCAATAGGCAATAGAAACAAAAATTAACCAGAGTAGCCTGGAATTTTTATGTTTCTACTTGCCGTGAAAAAATCCATTACACAATTTATTAGCATTCCCATAGACTTCGTCACGGCGGTGGGCGCCATTTGACTGGAGTCCCCTAAGCTAGCGACCGGCCTCTGTAACATGAAGTGGATTACAGCGTGTCCACGGGTTAAGGTACTCAGTGGGCTGCAACAAGGGCCCAACGTGGTACAAGCCGTCGGAACGATAGGACATATCCCGGAGGTAACAGGAAGCGAGGATGGTAGGATGGCGCCGGGAACCAATCATTCGAGCGGAAGTGAGTCCAGTCTCGCCATTGAAAAAGTTGAGGACGGCCCCGTCCGTTAGGACGGGAGGCTCTCAGAAAGAAAACGGACTGCTCGCACCGGATAAAGCGTTCTTCCTCGATCCCCCCTGAGGATACTGGATAGAAATGGTATGAAAGGATGCGTCCGTTCAGTAGGTTCGTGGGTTCTGTGTTCCGAAGGAGGAGCCGGGGATGAGGGTAACGCCTTGAAAAGTCGGTAGGGGAAAACAATCACGCTCCTTGGCGGATAGGGCTTGTAGTCCGCTGCAGGTGTACAGTCTCCTTAGTGAGACGGCTGAGGCGTGCGGAGGCTAATGTTTAGAAGGAAGAGTCATCAGGCCTGCTAGGACGATGGAAAAGGCTCCAGTCGGGAAACGTCTTGGTAACACATGGGCGATCCAGTGGGAACGAGTGGATTAGGGGATTAGGGAAGAGATCTTATAGTCGGTGAGGAGAGTGGTGTATCCGGCGGCTTGAAAGACGGCATTCAAAGCCGACCTATAAACCAGGATGGAGGATCCCTGTAAATCTTCGTTAAAGGAGGAGGTCAGGAAACGGAGGAGATCGTGTAAGAGTGGATCGATCGGATGGACCGGGTAAGCAATTCATCAATGAAACCACCGTTTCCAGTGGTTGTCATAAACCTTTTTTTTTTGGTGGAGGACCGCACGGCCTTGGAGGCAAAGCGAGAGGCCTCGTCTTCAAGAGTGCCTGGTGAGCGGAGGAAACGGATCATAGTAGCCACCCGTAAAGTTGTAGCGAAGGTAGATTCGGATGGTAGAAACGTCCCTGGTCCAGAGAGGAGGGCCCAGAAGAGGACGGTCTTTCCAGAGGACTTAGAGGAAGGACTTGGTGAACCCGGATAGGGCGGAGAGAATCCTTATGGGTGGAACGGAGGAGGTCGCTGTATGAGTCCCTTGTGGAGGGGCGGAGGTCGGGAGGCAGTAAATGCAGAAGCGGAGGACGTCGACCCACCGTCGAATAGCAGTGTATAGTACAGAAACATGGGGAGTGCCCAACAGGAGCACCAGCGGTGATAGACCTAGGAGAGAAGAACCGAAAGAGGCTGTGCAGGAGGATGCACGGATGGTGGTGGTGCAGAGGGCCGGAGGGGTATCATGCCCTCAATTGTAGAGGTCTAGGAAACACTGCTGGAAGCGGAGGGAGGTGTAGGTCGATGGTAGGTTCAGTAAAATGGCCAGAGAACAAGGGGGATGGGGCGCTAGTAGTATAGTAGGCAGTTGTGCAGAGGTCGCCGTAAAGCGTGTTGGCTGCAATGCGGACGTTCGCCTTGGATAGCTTGTCGGGAGGAATGATCATGCCGGACGTGTCGCCAGCCGAATGGCGGTGATTGGATGAGGACGTTCGAGGTCTAATATAATGAGGATCGTGGTACTGCAGGCCCACAGGGAGCAAGTCATCCACCCCCCCCCCCCCCCTGTCGTCTCGAGCAGGGGATCGAGGGGTAGGATGATGCAGAAAGCGGAGGGCAGCGGCGGATGGTAGCGGAAAGCGGGAGACGTCACATAACGGATGTGGACATATATTGGAGATGGCTGATTGTTATGGGAAACCCATAAGGAGGGAGAGCAATAGCGGAAACCAGGTTGTGACCCGTCCAATCTGGAGGAAGAGGATGGCTTGTAAAGAAAACAATTGGGGATGATCCCCTCGATTGTCTGCAGCAGTTCTGGTAGTGGAATCTCGGAAGGATCAGGGTATCCTTGGAACGGCAGGGTAGGTTGATCCGAGAAGGACGGTTTGGTGAGTAACAGGAATCAAGAGTCCTTGTCCTCAGGAGAGACTTGAGGAGGCCACTGAGTGGACAGGATGGGACGAGGCGGATTGTCCAGGGCAGCAGAAGGACCAGCATCCTCAAGGGAAAGCTTGTGTCGCTTAAGGATGGAGGCAAGCCAAACTGTTGTATAATCAAACTGGAGCCTTTCGTTTAAAGGTTTGGAATGAGGAGTCCATGAGGGAATGTACTGAGGATGGAGTGAGTGGTTCACTGGTCCGCTGAGTGGTGGAATGTCTAGTTAGCAAAGAATGGGATGAACGCGAGGACAAATCCCGAGAAGTAAGTTACGGCCCTGCAGAGGATGCTAACTTGGCAGCAACCTTCCGAATTTTAAGTCGAAGCTTCTAAGCAAGTGTATTGTTCCTTGGCTGCAAGGGATCGGGGACGTAGCTGCAGAGTTCCAAGGTATCAATCAGGACGGCTCAGAAAGAAGAGGATAGTGCGGCGGACGCGGCTGCAACAATATCTGCAACCAGTGGGACCGGACGGGATGCGGAATGACGAGTGCAGGATGAGAAGCCATCCCCCGGCGTCCCTGTAGCACGAGGCATAAAGACGGCGTCACCGAGGATGGGGTCGGACGCAGCGCAAGCGTGAAGCTGGGAACAAGGCGGACAGCCTGGCTCTGAGGGAAGAAGAAAATAGATTACCTAATGTGGTGGGCAGTGTCCTATCCTGCCCCTGCCTTACAGACAAAGGTCTAGTAAGGGGAAGGAAGGGTGGTGAGGATCGTGACGTTGTTGTTCTGAATGGGAGCAAGCCCCCCCCCCCCCACCTCCCCCGAGCAGGGGAGCGAGGGATAACGAGAAGAGTGTGAAAAGCGTCCTGTGAGGCACGCATCCAAGAGCCCAGGAGTAGGGCTTGGGGAACTGTAGACTGATTCGAACAGGCCTATCTTAGAGAGCTTATGTCCTTTTCCCGGAGGTATAAAAGTGGGCGGAACTGGTAGAGGACCAGGGGCAGTAGGATGCGGAGGACCGGGATGGGACATGGAGATAGATAGGATGGAGATCTCCGTCCGCAGGAGAGTTGGAGGATCGTCGTTGCTTAGGAATCGAAGCTTTGGTGGATGAAAGGTAGGCGAAGGCTGGCCGATGATTCAAGAGGAACAGCGAAGGCTGGTGATAGCAAGGACAAAGGCGGATGGCGGAGAGTGCATCCGAGGATCGAAGGACTAGCTAATGAAGAGGATGAATGACAAGAGGATGATGCCTGCGAGATGTACGGGATACGACCCGAGGCGGATCGGTCTCTACGAAAGCGCTCCTGGATGCTTCAGAAGGAAATGAGGACATTAACGCCGTGAAAGTAGCGGACGCCGGATTGAGTGGTTGTAGAACAGCAGAGGATCGATGAGTAGGGATGCTTCCGAACCGACGATGTGTCACCGTGGCAGGAGGAATTATCCTGATCCTAGGGGAGGATGGAGGGGACCTCCGGCCTGCGGATCCAAGGACTGTAAAAGGTATGGCCAGGAGCGGAATCTCAACCGGTAGAATCCTGGAAGACATCCTACAGAAGCGGATGAGGGTGGATCGCAGAGAGGACGAGGATCTTTGTTCCGGAGGACCGGCGGACCAAAAGAAGATGGAGCGGATCGACGGACGGGAAAACGCCCAAACGGTGGTGGAACACTTGCGATAATAGAAGCATCCTAGTCTGAGGATGGACCGGACCTCTGTCTATCCGCTCCTAAGGCTAGCGCGCTATTGTATTCAATCAAAACAAGGCACAGGCCGCAGAGCTAAATCACCGCTAGAAACGATCGTTCATTTCTCACGAAAGTTAGGAAACTTGCGTTCGTTGTGAAAACCTAGATTATAATCCACTGATTCCAAAAATGCTATTGTATGAATCTGAAAGTGTTGCAGTAATTAGCTATGAGCAAAAATACGCATTAATTTTAAAGCCACTTGGAGCCAATCAGAGCCACGGTAGTATACCGCAGTGCAAGCCAAGTGGCTTGAACGCTCGCTTGAATGGAATTTGAGGAGCTAGCAGCGAGAGCTTGGTGGGCGGGTCAGCGAGGACAGCGGCACGCTAGTCCGTGTAGCGTGGCTAGCTTGCTTGCGGGTCTCGCGTAAATGGAGTTGGGGCTTAACTTCCCCTCGTAAGAGTACTCAGTGTACACTTAACCCAACGTGTGCAGTGGAATCGATAGAGTTCCACCATTTCCGGCACCCCACACTCGCATAGTGGGGTGCGGCACCATCCAACTCAGTACATGTGTGCACACAGGCTAGCCTGGCCAATCCACAAGCAGGACAAAACGCCCGCTTCCCGCCTCGAAAACTCAACCAGGACACCAGACAGGGCGGTAGTTGGGTGCAACCCAAACAAAAACCTACCCATTCCACTTCCTGCTCACTCCCTCTGCCATTCCATAATTCCGCAGAGGTGGCAGACAGCACCGGTTGCAAGTCCCGGGGGGGCAATGGGCACCCTTATCCGTTACACCTAGTGGCACCCAGTGGTACCTAGTGGTACCAAACGGTGAGCAAGAATCCGCTCGTAAATTTTATGGACACAAGACAGGAGCCTCTACCCAACACGGGGATCAGTATCGAAAAAAGCCATAGTTAATATGGTCAATACATGGCGCACTCAGGACCCGAAAAGCATCCAGAGCCGCGGAAAGCTAATCAGAGTGAATGGAACCTCAATGCTTCGATATCGCCTGATTCCAATAGCAAACTTTGGAAAAATTCAAATTGAAGGCCTCCCCCATCCCAGCCTCTTCCAGAACCACATACACCCACGAGCTCGAAGATCAAGTATCAAGAACATGCGCCCAAGCCTCAGACCATGGAGGGTGGTAGCCCTCCCGAAACTTTCTCACAAAGTCTGTAACCAAAAAGAGCCTTCTCATTGACAGAGAGGGTATCGTGGGCCTTATTGGATGTGCCAATGATTACTAACCAACGAAATACTGAAGGAACACGACGAAATTGTTGCCATGCCTTGCGGCGATCTCTGACTAAAAATGCCAAACAATGGGTCTGGGTAATTGCTTATTATTTCTGTCCAAAACAGCAGCAACTTGTAGCTGTGATTCTAACTGTGATCAGGCTTAATAGACTAGATAAGAAACAAATGATGGAGTTCTTTACGATGAAAGAATATAACATTTTCTGAGACATTAGGCCATGCAAAGTTAAAAAAAATGGTTCTCGGGCACAGAAAGTTGAAAACTGATGAGGCTTTTTTTTTTACACGTTCGGTTCTCGAGCACAGAACGTTGAAAACTGACGAGAGATGAAGTTTTTAAAAATATTTTTAACACATTTTATAGTAAAAAAAAGTGCAGTTTTCATACTGAATTTAAAAAAAATGGTCAGACTGCCTCAACACAGCATTTAAAAAGCCAGTTGTTAGAAATTTTTATTTTCAGCAAGCATTGATCGTATTTCAGAAACCCCCCTAAAATGTTGATGCGAAGCTTTTTAGATGATGCGGCAGATTACGTAGCATTGATACAACAGTAATGATCAGACTAATGTTGACTTTGGAAAAGTCACTAATAAATGCCGCGTCAATTATTTTTATTTCTTGCAAAAATATCGATGCGGGAGGGCCTGAGAACCAGTTTTTTTTACTTTGCACGGCCTTATGTCTAATGTTGATTTACACTCATCTTCACCGAGATGTTAGATCTTCCCAAACTCGATCTCGCAATATCCTGCGAATTTTCGACAGCATTAGCAAGTTTGGTGGTACAACTGCTTCACATCTGTCTTCATCGGGCACTAAGTTACAGTCCGTTCTCAACTACAGCTTCGTTGTGTGTTTTGAATAACGGCGCCTGCCGTAGCCTCCCAAATTTATGATGAGTGTTCCACTGCGTTTCTAGGTGCACGCTAACCTTATGTTTTTACATAAAAATAAAATTCATTCATAACCTCTCTTACTAAAAGGCTAGTGGCGGGATTCGAAGGCCCAATTCATTAACTTCTTGTGCTTTCTGGTGTGTTCAACAATAGCAAAAGACTCTAGTCCTCGTAGACGTGGACTTCCAAAAACTTTGGAAGCGTACCGATTATTGACTTTGAGCTTAGTTTGGAGCCTGTGGAACGAGGGGCACATCGATGAGGAAAAATATGAAAAGCTTCAGCCAAAGAGACCACAACGGCTGCCCCAACTTTTCTCACAAGTCTAAGTGCATAAGGAAGGAATTCCACTTAAGGCTCACAACGTCAGCCAAAGGAGGAATTACCCAAAAACTAGATTGCGACCTCGCTGACGACTAAAGAAATGTCAGCAACGAGAGTCGGCTGAAACACACGGAAGACCTGCTGGAGAGTTTGAGACAGTTAAGATGGAGGAAGATGACATTTTGGTGTCGCTCGATGTGATAAAGCTTTTTCCAATCCTGATGCACAGGTTAATCGTGGAAATGTTACAGAAGTCTGCAAAAAGAGCGGGTATCACATCTGAAGTGTATGAAAACGATCGAGCCATACTGAATGTGATCTTAGCATCCATTTACGTGCGGTTTGATGGAGTTACCTACAGACACCAAAACGGAGCACCAATTGGGTGCTCGTACTCGCCAGCAATAGCGGAAATGGTACTCCAACACTTAAACGAATGGATCTTGAGCAAGCATCGGTTGTAATTATGGAAGAGATTTGTGGACGACGTAATTGCAACCAGAAAGCACAAGAAGTTAATGAATTTACAATGGCCTTCGAATCCCACCATTAGCCATTTAGTAAGCAGAGAGGTTAGTGCCACCTAGAAATGCATTGGAACGCACATCATCATAGATATGGGAGGCTACGGCAAGCGCCGTTATTCAAAACACAAAATGAAGTTGTAGTTGAAAACGGAGAACGGACTGAAACTTAGTGCCCAATGAAGACAGATGTAAAGCAGTTATAGCACCATACTTGCTTAAGCTGTAGAAAATTCGTAGGATATTGTGAGAACGAGTTTGGGAAGATCTAATATCTTGAACTTGGTGAAGATGAGTGTAAATCAAATTAGACATAATGTCTTAGAAAATGTAGATAAAAAACATTGCATTCCCTATAGTCTCTTAATGCTTGCTAAATGGTTAGGGGAATACCCCCCCCCCCCCAACACAGAAAATAAAAGTGATACTATATGGGACTTTCCTCTTGTGCACTCCAGGAACACTGCAGTTATTTTGCGATACAGCGATTTGTCAATAAAAAATATTGAGTAAATGTACTAAAATAGGCAAAATTTATTTAAATCAACGATTTAAAAAAAAAATTCAAGCTATTTAAATCAGGCTGATTTAAATTAAACAACCCTGGGGCTCACTGCACCGGCTTCGGGTTGTACGTGTTGGGTTCCAACCCCTATCCTGTGTTGGCTTGTGGCCTTGAGCACTTCAGCCGAGAAAAACACACTTGTCTTACTTTCGCCGTTGGCACCAGGTGTGGTTCAGGACCAATCATCTAGTGCTTGGGCATCTTCTGGTGCTCTGCTGGTCTGACACAGGCAAGTCCGAGAACATACCTTGTGGGCCGCATTGACATCACTAAGCAATGGGGTATGTCGAAGCTCTGTCAACATGTCTGGGTGTAGCGAACTAGTCTTTGGCTTCTGCGTTCACACGCACTGTGAAGGTGTACTCTGGCCTGGTCTAGGTAGTAGTTACAGCAGCTTTTGACGGGGTCCGTTACTCTGTTCGACTTAGGCTGGCCGCACCACGCCTCCTATTCTATTCCATTTGTAACACATTGAGGAAGGATTCTACAATAAAGATTCTACCAGAAAACTTGTTTTCGCAGAAGAATCGAAGTTCTCCCAAGTAGAATCTGACGAAACTGTGTTATGTTTTTCCCCCGCCCTCCTCACTGGGTTCTTCCAGCCGCAAAAGAAAGTGATGAGGTATCGCGAGGGCAGAGAAGCATGAACAAGGACACCAGAAGTGACGCAAAATTTGCATATAATAATAGGCAATTACAGGCAAATGGGCGAGTTCAAATGTGCCGCGACGAGAGGGACATCCCTTTGTAACAGTTTCGTAGAATTCTACTTCCGAGAACTTCGATTCTCAAGCAAGAACAAGTTCTCTGGTAGAACCTCCATCTTTACAAGATTTAGTTTACCGAGCCCACCTTTTGTAAAATAACTTTCAACACCACCAGGTTTCTCAACGAAGAATTTCCTCGACTTTAACAATCTATTGTTATATACAGCTGCCGTCCGTCTTCATACTACTTGTTGGCGTGTGCTTTTCATTCAATACGCTGATGATATCACTTGCTTGGTGGAATGCTTCGTTCTGCTGTATGATGTTGGCATGTTTCTATGCATTGGACCATTGGGATCTTGTGCCACGTGGTTTTCGTAATAATAAAAAACAAAACACAATGCCTCTCTTTCATATGTCATGTCCACAATAGTTTTGCGCAGCAGCTCAACTGGAGTAATTTCCAGTTCGTAGCTATTTTCTTAAATGGTTTCTGTCAATATGAGCTTAGTTTCGATTTGCACCAAAATCGTTTAAAAATCGTCTTCGAAACTTTCGGGCATTTTACACTATGTCCATCTTTTTCAGAATTTGGCAACTTAAAAAAAACTGGGTGCGTTAAAGGGCTTTTTAAATCTGTTTAACTTTTCCGTAGTCATGTACTCGACCCCCCAAAAAAAAAACTGCGAATTAATGCAAACATCTAGTTGAATATTTTGGTCTGTTCCAGCCAAAATCCGAATAATGCAACGACACTAGTCTTGTTATCGGGTGTTTACAGGAATGCCCATTGTTTATGTGTGTCGATACTCAATCTCAGCAATGTTAACTAACTGGTAACTGAACGACAACGGCAAATCATTTTTAGATTGTGAACAAGATTTTTTTTGGGATTAAAAAATAAATAAATAAAAACTGCCACCCTGAACGGCTTAATTTTTTTTTAACTATCATAGTTTCTTTACAATGCACTATGCCAAAACAGCAAAAGTAATTATCATTCACACAAAAAAAATCTTGAGAGATGAAATATGAATGAATTCCACCTTGAAAATCAAACTGTCTTATTTTAAGGGCAAAAATTTCCTTAGGAACCTTGAATCACGTGACATACATATTTGAATTCATTGAACTCGTATTCAACTGTCAAAATTAAACTCACTGAAAGACCCCGCTTATGAAGCAACTTTTCGATGAACAATTTGGAAAAATTCCTATTAATCTTCATCAAGCACTATGTGGGTTGTTGGGATGGCTTACTCCACTGCTAGATTGCAGCCTTTGAAGGCAAAGTTGAATATAGCAATGGAGTAACCACCCACGTCAATTTTTTGCAGCTCAATTGCTGCACATCGCCATCATTACTGTAATTATCCCAATTTAACTATAAAATGGTCGTATTTTTAAATGGTGCAGCAGCTTCAGTGGAGGACAACAATTGCCTACCACCTATTGTAAATTTTTTATCAAAAAAAAAAACAAGTAATAATAGTCATCCAAAGTCATTCGAATGTAGTCATTAATTACAGGATCGAAATTTGTATGACAATATTTGTGCCACAGTGGAAATGCCACAAACTAAACTTATTTATCGACACTGTAGTGACCAGTCGGATGAAGCAGATACTACAAACGAATCAGTGCAGCCTCGAGCAATAAGTGGGATTTGTTTGATCAGACAGCATCAGTTTGGGAGGAAATTAGGGGCCCGTTACAACCGTTAAGCAGTAAAAAGTCTTCTTTATTAAGTCATAAGTCATAACACAGCTCTGACAGGCATTGAGAAAACGTTTCAGGTCAAAGACCGATTTGAAGCATATGTTGGGTTCGGCTATGACGGTTCAAGTTGGACTTGACATTAAACGAGAGACCACAAATGTTGCAACTAAAAGGCTTTTCATCACAGTGTGTAATGTCGTGCTTAATAAGATCTGAACGGCAGTAAAATGTCTTTGAACATATGGCACATTTGAAGGGTCTTCTTTTGTCATGGATAGTGGCAACATGCTTCCTGAGGCCAGCCGATTGGGAAAATACCTTTTTGCACGTTTTGCATTTGAAACTTTTATTGCACTCCTTCATGTGGGCAGCCAGGTATTTGTATTTACAAAACGTGCGTGGGCATTTTTTGCAAAAGAACTGAAAGAAAAGAAAACCAGCAAAAGTACAGTAACTGCATAGTTCTAAGCAATATTATCTTAAACGTGAAGCATTTCAAGCAAAAAAAAAAAAAACTCTCCAGTACAAAACATACGTTTCGACATTCATGATACATTTCCACTATTCGATTACAATCAACATTCGCACCTTACTTCAAAGACTGACAGTAAGGTACATAGGAATGTCAATTTTACAGTCCTTGAAGTCAAGTATGAGTGTTGATTGTAGTCGAACACAAGTATGTCGTTCGCGATACATTAAAATTGATTTTGTTATCCCGCCCACCCGCTCCCCTCGGACATATAGTTTGTTCCGCATCATGTTTGCAGAAAACTGACTGTATGACGCCATGTTTCGTTGGACTACGAGTGGAAAAACATGTGGATATCATGGTTGCAAACGCTACACAGTTACTGTTAGAGTCTACGAGTGGGATATTTACATGTTGTTTGCACTCGCAGTGGCAGGAAACGTGGCATCATTTAGTCAGTTTCCTGCAAACATAATGTGTAACAAATATAGGAAATGGGGATTCCATGAATATCAAATTCGTACAGTACTTTTCCAGTTTTGCAGCTTTTAACTCAAGAGGGAGATACAATTTTCACTCTTTTACTAGCTGTAATAAGATTTTGTACTGGTAGCAAGAATGTGTAATTCTGACCTTATAACTTCAGAACGGCTTTAGACATTGGTCTTCTGAACTACACACCGCATGAAACCAATTTGGTGCATCAGAATGTCAAAACATAATTTTGGTAACCATTTTACACAGAATTCATTCAAAAATTCTCAGCGAAAAATCACCTGGGGCAAATTTCGTTGAACATACA
The DNA here is from genome assembly GCA_023313725.1 of Lithobius niger. Classification (NCBI taxonomy): domain Eukaryota; kingdom Metazoa; phylum Arthropoda; class Chilopoda; order Lithobiomorpha; family Lithobiidae; genus Lithobius; species Lithobius niger. Next base: position 20,000 of record JAHWFP010095103.1, on the reverse strand, counting down.
ATAAGCTAGGGGTGACTTTATCTTCATGAGGCCATTAGTTTGAGGGTATTGGGGTTTTACTCGATCGTCTACACTGCCAGCGCGTTAACATCTTTGAAGGTGGCACACTTTTGATTGAGTACTCGGTCGTCCCACTATTCTATAACTCGTCGTCAGCTCCACTCTTGCTCCAACTCGTCATCGCTGTTTGGATCAACTAATTATGAGAGAGTGGGGTAGGCAGAAGGGAAAATGTTCAACGGGGGCTTTTTCGTCTCTTGTAGTGTCCTAAGACTCGAGATTCCAGGCATATAAAATGCCATTTTAATTGCAAGTTGGTTGAATGCCATTGGAGCAAGTCGAACGGAGAGGAAACAAGGGCGGAAGCCAGTACGCCAACAGTTCTCATCCACTCCCGAGGGGACAACCAAATGCAACCACAGTGCGATTTTCCAGGAAAAACTGCCAGGATAATGTGCCACTCAGCAATACGCAGTCCATCTACGAGGATGCGAGGCGATCTATGTAGAGGAAATGAGCAGATGTGTAAAAAGACTAAAATTGCAGGGCCCGAACCTGCTCAATTTTAGTTTTTATTGCCTGACCGAAAATATACATTACCTGTTTTAATAGCAGTCCCCCCCCTCCTTTTTGAGCTTATTTTCCCGTAGAGTTTTCAAAGTTGTCATCCCTGCCGGGCTCGTACGGTGCGCATGCGCGGGCCTAGGTCGGCTTATATAAGCTCCAGCGCAGCCTTCCGCTGGCATCATTTCTCCACCTTCCAGAACCTAGCTCATAGAGGGAAGGATTGGGCGGGAGTTAAGGTAATGTATGTATTCGGTTAGGCACTAAAAACATCAAAATTCCAGGATATCCTGGTTAATTTTTGTTTCTATTGCCTATTGAAAAAATACATTACCCAATTTATTAGCATTCTCCTTCTCCAATGCTGTTTCTACTAGAGATAAAACGAGTTCTTCCGGTCCGCTAGCCTCCATCGTATATAAGTCGAGGCGGAGCAGCAGAGCTCACCTTTTCGACACCTGTATCCTGCCCAAATGGAAACGAGAGGGGAGGAGGGCGGGAAGCCGGGTAATGTATTTTTTCAATAGGCAATAAAAAAACAAAAATTAACCAGAGTATCCTGGAATTTTGATGTTTCTACTTGCCGCAAAAAAATCCATTACCCAATTTATTAGCATTCCCAAAGACTTCGTCACTTACAATTAAACAAGGTACTTACAATTGAACAAAATTACACACTGCAGATGTACGGCAATAACGTTTAAAAATGGAAATGCTAAGATTTCTTATTCCAGCGTGGGTAACCTGTATAACAACTTTAATTACGCAATAATGATCCTATACAAACACTTAATTTGTTCATTTGTACACAATCACACTCGTATTACAAATTTTACATTACAGCGTGTCCAAGGGTACTCGGTGGGCCGCAACAAGGGCCCAACGTGGTACAAGCCGTCGGAACGATAGAACACGTCCCGGAGGTAATGGGAAGCAAGGATGGTAGGATGGCGCCGGGAGCCAATTAGTCGAGCGGAAGCGAGCCCAGTCCCGCTATTGAAAAGTTGAGGATGGCCGCGTCTGATAGGACGGAAGGTCCTCAGAAGGAAAACGGACGGCCCGCACCGGACAAAAAATTCTTCCTCGATCATCCCCGAGGATACTGGATAGAGACGGTATTACGAAAGGATGCGTTCGTTCAGTAGGTTCCGGGGTCTGTGCTCCGAAGGAGGAGTGAGGGTAACGCCTTGAAATCCGGTAGGGGAAAACAATCACGCTCCTTGGCGGATAGGGCTTGTAGTCCGCTGCAGCGGAGGCAAGCAGCCAGAGCCACCAGGAATACAGTCTTCTTAGCGAGATGGCCGAGGCATGCGGAGGCTAAACGTTTAGAAGGAAGAGTCATCAGCGCTGCTAGGACAATGGAAAGGCCCAAGTCGGGAAACGCCTTGGTGACACACGGGCGATCCAGTTGGAACGAGTGGATTAGGGAAGAGATCTTATAGTCGGTGAAGAGAGTGGCGTATCCGGCGGCTTGAAAGACGGAATTCAATGTCGACCTATAGCCCAGGATGGAGGATCCCCGTAAACCTTCGTTACAGAAGGGGGTCAGGAAACGGAGGAGATCGTGTAAAGGTGGATTGATCGGATAGACCTGGTAAGCAATACATCAATGAAACCACCGTTTCCAGTGGTTGTCATAAACCTTTTTTTTTTTGGTGGAGGACCGCACGGCCCTGGAGGCAAAGCGAGAAGCCTCGTCTTCAAGAGTACCTGGTGAGCGGAGGAGACGGATGATAGTAGCCACCCGTAAAGTTGTAGCGAAGGTAGATTTGGATGGTAGAAACGTCCCTGGTCCCGAGAGGAGGACCCAGAAGAGGGCAGTCTTTCCGGAGGACTGGAGGAAGGACTTGGTGAACCCGGATAGGGCGGAGAGGATCCTTAAGGGAGGAACGGAGGTCGAAAGGCAGTACATGCATTAGTGGAGGACGTCGACCAACCGGCGAATAGCAGTGCATATTACAGAAACGTGGGGAGTGCCCAGCAGGAGCACCCGTGGTGATTGACCTAGGAGGGAAGAACCGAAAGAGGCTGTGCAGGAGGATGCACGGATGGTGGTGGTTCGGAGGGGCATCATGCCCTCTATTGTAGAGGTCTAGGAAACACTGCTGGAAGCGGAAGGAGGTGTAGGTCGATGGTAGGTTTAGTGAAATGGCCAGAGAACAAGGGGGATGGGCCGCTAGTAGTATAGTAGGCAGTTGTGCAGAAGTCGCCGTACAGCGTGTTGGCTGCAATGCGGACGTTCGCCGGATAGCTTGAGCTTGTCGGGAGGAACGATCATGCCTGATGTTTCACCAGCCGAATGGCGGGGATTGGATGAGGACGTTGGAGGTCTAATATGATGAGGATCGTGGTACTGCAGGCCTAAAGGGAGCAAGTCATCCCCCCCCCCCCCCGGTCGTCCCGAGCAGGATGATGCAGAAGGCGGAGGGCGGCGGAAAACGGGACACCTTATGTAACGGACGCGGACATATACCGGAGATGGTTGATTGTTACGGGAAAACTATAAGGAGGGAGAGTAGTAGTGGAAACCAGGTTGTGATCAATCCAATTTGGAGGAAGAGGATGGCTTGTAAAGAGAACAATAGGGGACGATCCCCTCGATTGTTTGCAGCAGTTCTGGAAGTGGAATCTCGGAAGGATCAGGGTTTCCTTGGAACGGTAGGGTAGGTTGATCCGATAGGGACGGTTTGGTGAGTAACAGGAATCAGAGTCCTTGTCCTCAGGAGGGACTTGAGGAGGCAACTGGGCGGACAGGATGGGATAAGGCGGATCATCCAGGGCGGCAGAAGGACCACCATCCTCAAGGGAAAGCTTGTGTCGCCGAAGGATGGAGGCAAGCCAGACCGTCGTGTAATCAAAAACTGAAGTCTTTCGTTTAAAGGTTTGGAGTAAGGAGTCCATGAGGGAATGTACTGAGGACGGAGTGAGCGGTTCACTGGTTCGCTGAGTGGTGGAATGTCTAGTTAGCAAAGAATGGGATGAACGCGAGGACAAATCCAGAGGAATAAGTTACGATCCTGCAGAGGACGCTAACTTGGCAGCAACCTTTCGAGTTTTAAGTCGAAGCTTTTAAGCAAGTGTATCGTTCCTTGGCACGAGAGAGTCCGTTGGCAGGAGAACGCAGATTCCGTACTGGAGAAGGTTAACTGCAAGGGATCGTGGACATAGCTGCAGTGTCCCTAGGCATCAGGACGGATCAGAAGGAAGACGATAGTGAGGCGGACGCGGCTGCAACAGTATCTGCAACCGGTGGGACCGGAGGGGATGCGGTATGACGAGTACAGGATGAGGAGCCATCCCCTTGAGTCCCTTTAGCACGAGGCATAAGGATGGCGTTATCGAGGATGGGGTCGGACGCAGAGCATGGAGCGAAGCTGGGAACAAGAAAATAGATTACCGAATGTGGTGGGCAGCGTCCTATTCTGTCCCTGCCCTACAGACAAAGGTCTAGTAAGGGGAAGGAAGGGTGGTGAGGATCGTGACGTTGTTGTTCTGAATGGGATCAAGTGCCCCCCCCCCCCGCCCCTCCCCCCGGGGAGGGGAGCGAGAGGTAACGAGAGGAGTGTGAAAAGCGTCCTGTGAGGAACGCATCCAAGAGCCCAGGAGCAAGGCTTGGGGAACTGTAGACTGATTCGTGCAGGCCTATCTCAGAGAGCTTATATCCTTTTCCCGGAGGTATAAATGTGGGCGGAACTGGTAGAGGACCAGGGGCAGTAGGATGCGGAGGACTGGGATGGGACATGGAGATAAATAGGATGGAGATCTCAGTCCGCAGGAGAGTTGAAGGACCGTCGTTGCTTAGGAATCGAAGCTTTGGTGGATGAAAGGTAGGCAAAGGCTGGCCGATGATTCAAGAGGAACAGCGAAGGCTGGTGATGGCAAGGACAGAGGCGGATAGCGGAGCGTGCATCCGAGGATCGAAGGACTAGCTAATGAAGAGGATGAATGACAAGAGGATGGTGCCTGCGAGATGTACGGGATACGACCCGAGGCGGATCGGTCTCTACGAAAGTGCCCCTGGTTGCTGCAGAAGGAATTGAGGATATTAACGCCGGGAAGATAGTGGACGTCGGATTGTCGAACAGCAGAGGATCGGTGAGAAGGGATGCGTCCGGACCGACGACGTGTTACCGTGGCAGGAGGAATTATCCTGATCCTAGGGGAGGACGGAGTGGCCCTCCGGCCTGCGGATCCAAGGACTGTAGAAGGTATGGCCGGAAGCAAAACCTCAACCGGTTAATCCTGGAAGACATCCTGCAGAAGCGGATGAGGGCGGATCGCAGAGAGGACGAGAATCGAAGACGGAGACGAGCGTCGGACGGGGAAACGTACATCGGCGGTGGAACACATGAGAAAATAGAAGCATCCTAGTCTGAAGACAGACCGGTTCTCCGTCTATCCGCTCCTAAGGGTGGAGCACAGGAAACCGGGAGCGAAGCGTCAACCGGGAGAGGATAGTGAAAGCAGCTGGTCAGAAGGACCGGTGGATCCGTGAAGAGGATGGAGGTATTGCTGGAGGATGGACACAAGGATCGGATTAGTTGAGGAGCAGTGTATAGCACAGCTGTCTAGGACGAAAGTCGAGCGGACTACATTGTCAGAATATATATCAGAAAGAGAGCTGCGCAGTAGGATGCGCAGGTGGTAAAGACGCGGAGGAATACCATACCCCTTTAAGGAACAACAGCATCCAATGCTGGAGGGAAGGAAGGCGCAATCCGACAGTAAGCGGTGAAAAGGCTCAACCAAAAAGGGCTGCGCAAAGCAATGCGCAGTGGAGAGCCGCGGATGAGGAACTTTTTTTTTTTTTTGTTTTAGGTGAAAGCCGATCGAAGGAAATGAGGCAGCCCATTCCAAGGAATGCTGTGCGGAGGCAGTCCCCGGGTAGGGGGACTGAGGACGAGGATCGGCGCTGGGCAGAACAGAGTCACACACTGCCCATACGCAACGCAAACGCAAGGTCGTCAGCTAAAAACAAGGAACGGTCATTCCGAGGGATGGCAGCGTGCGGAGGGCGGAGGGCCCAGACAAGCACCGGGACCGGCAAGGCCGGATGGCGAGGAAGGGTGTAGGATATCCCTGAAGCGGCATCCTGAAGCGGAGGCGGACGTTGCGGAGGCTAGTGCCAGAAGCGGATGGTAAGCACAGCGTTCCAACGAAGTGAACAGCGTGGCGGCTTGAGAAGAAATGGTGAGCTCTGCTGCTCCGCCTCGACTTATATACGATGGAGGCTGCGCAGTGGAGCTGCGCAGTAGATAGCGGACCAGAAGAACTCGCTTTTTCTCTAGTAGAAACAGCATTGGAGAAGGAGAATGCTAATAAATTGGGTAATGGATTTTTTCACGGCAAGTAGAAACTAAAATTAAGCAGGTTCGGGCCCTGCAATTTTAGTCTTTTTATAGCCAACGAAAATTTAAATTACCTGTTTTAATAGCAGACTTTGTCACATGGTGGAGGGCTAGGTTCAAAGTCATCCCGCAGTACGAGCTGGCATCCCCAGGAAAAGAATTTTCCCTATAAAGACACCTGCAGTCCCAACCACTTTCACCACGACGGCAGAGCCGAGCGCGGTAGGGCCATAGTGGGCCTGCCGATTGCCTAGGTGAAATTGGGGAGTGCAGTTCGCTCAACGTTCAGTAATTCTACCGCATGCAGTGGTCCGTATCCTAAGGGGTGCAAGGCAAGGAATTAAGCAAATGTTGAAAACAGCTTACTTGTGGGAAGAGCTGAAGGAAGAAGATTGTTGGGTCTTCCTGACGAGATGGAAGGTCAGGCCAAAGGTAAGACCTTGAAGGCAACGCTTGGCCAATGGAGGAGGCACCGTAGACGGATGGAAGCAGACCGGAGGTAACGCTGAAGCAAATGGTGATCAGGATATGGAGGAAAGCATTTCAGCCTATGTACTGGTTTCTTCTCTCCCTCCTTTTTGTCGCGGAGGCGGAGGAAAAACATAAAAGTCTGCTTGCGGAAGCGGAGGAAAAAACGCAAATGGTAGATGAAGGTATAGAAATTTTTTTTTTTTTTAACGAGAGAGTTTATGGTGATTCTTGAGTGAGGGGAATGGTCATGCTACCACAAGTTGAGGATGGTGGCATAACCGGACGTCTCACTGGGCCTATCGTGGTTGTAGATGTGTAAATTTGTGTGGGTCGAAAATGGTGAGGAGGCTAAGGAATCATTCGAAAAATACTCACAATAAAAATACGCAATACCAAAAAGTCTTTAAATCTCAGGCGAATTTTCGGTGGCCAATTATCTTCTTCAGGCCTAGCCCAGAGTTCCGTTCACAAAAGCAACTACATA